>JASCZW010006939.1:0-78323 GCA_034211315.2 Aedes japonicus | reverse complement strand
CGGAGAATGAACTCAACACCATGCCTACACGCATGTTTTCGTCCGCCTTGCGAATGTTCCGGTTAACTGTCGGAAGGCCGCTCGCAAGGGCGTAGATTTTTTTGCAAATAAGCTTAAATAGTTAGCTTCCATGGGAAATTTATCCAAAAAACAATTTATTTTATAACCATCCATAAAAAGTCAATTTTTTTTATGCAAACGTTAGAAGAAGCTGATGGAAAACAGGCAACTCTGGTGGAAATGGTGGCGAATTCCGTCATCATGCGCTTCTACATCCGTCACCAGGATCTCGAGATACAGCTTGTACAAGATATTCATCTGTCTGTCAGTCTGTCTGTCTGTCAGACGAAAACTACTGAACCGAATGACGTGTATTATTGTATGGAAGGGTTTTTGGGGACGGGAAAGGTTCTTATGATAGTTAAATACCCCTCTCTTCTCTGAAAGGGGAGGCTCCCATTTAAATCAAACACAAATTTCCGCATAACACGAAAAACTAATCAAGCAAAAGAAACCAAATTTAGCATATGGAAGTTTTTAGAAGTGAAAACTGTTTCTATGGTGACACAAGACCCCTCCCCTATCTGGACGGAGGGGCCCCCATACAAATGAAGCACACATTTCTGCATAACTCGAGAACTAATCAAGCAAATGGAACAAAATTTGGCATGAGGAGGTTTTTGAAGGAGAAATATTTTTATGGTGGTTTGAGGCCCCTCCCATTCCAAGAAGGGGGGGATCCCATCCAAATGAAACACAAATTCTGACATAACTCTAGAACTAATCAGGCCAATTGAACCAAATTTGGCATGTGGAGATTTTTGAAGGCAAGAAATGATTCTATGGTCGTTCGAGACCCTCCTCTCTGGAAAGAGGGGCTCTCATCCAAATGAGACACAAATTTCAAACCAAACATGAGAATCAATGAGGTAATTAAAACACGAAATGTGAAGCATGAAGCATGTTCTGATAGAAGTTTAAACCACTTCTTAGAAAGAGGGATGCTTGAGCTTCTCTCGGTGCTACATTTTGTACAAGAAGTTAATTTAAGGTTATACAAGAAAAAATTACGTTCAAACTGACAGGATTCGGCTTAGTTTGAAAATAAAATAACCGATCCGAGGGTTAAATTAAAAACACTCACCCCTTTTTTTCTTGCAGAAAATTATTTCGTTTAGTTCTTCGGACGGATCGAAGTGTGCTTTTACCGCAAACGGGTTGTCAGTTTCGGCAGCGACGGTAAAGTGAAGTGCTATAATCGGTGCAGTGGAAAGTGTTGAAATTTTCTGGAAAAGTCCTCGATCCGGGGCGAAAATTATGGTTGAATCTTTCCGGGGAGGCCATTTTTTTCTTGGATGGCTTCTTTACAGTCGTTTGTTGATGTTAGCCTTTTTTGTGCGACCAACGATTGGCGGCTGGTCGGCACAAGGGCAAGACAGCTCCTCATCGCGAGCAAATTCAGAGTTGCTTTTGAGGTACCTCGAGTAACCCTCGTTGCTTATGCAAGCGAGCACTGTCATTTGTCTTCTCTCTGTTTCTGCACAGCAACTGTCAAACCATCCGACGCTAGTACATGAGCTCTCGACACTTTCAATTTTGTTTTTAGTTTCTCTATTAAACTATTATTATTTTTGAAAACAAACAACATTCACTTAAACTACATATATGATTTGCTCGTACAATTTGATATCGTATTTACTACTATTTGTGTAAAACTTTGCCTCTTTGCTATTTTCATTACTTGTTGTGTTGTTGTGGTTTAATAATTATTTTATAGGAGACATCTATTGTTTGGTGATTTTTTTGTAGGTCCAATCGTCATTTTGAGCCAGTCGAATGTTAACTGTTATCACTCAGTTTTTGTTTACTTTGTTCCTATGAATATTGTTTTTCAGGAGATCTTCGATATTGGTTTGCTGTGTGCCATATGTAATCGTTTTCAACATTTTTGATCACTCGTGGCGCTTGTCGGGCGTGCCCCAGTAGTGGTCCTCTTTCTCTTGATCCTTCATTTCTGTGACACGTGTGTGGGGTCATGGAGTTCTCTGCATCTCCAATTAAAACGTTGAAGGCCGTTTTATTTTGAGATCGATATTTCAACGTATTTCTATATTCGTTGAGACTCGATATTTCAACGTATTGCTTTATTTCATTGCGGTAAGCCCCCCGCAGATGTGAGAAGCCTCAGCAGCATCACTGCTGTTGGTTAAAATCGGTTCTCAGACCCGAAATTTCAACAAAATATACAAAGCAGATATAAAGCATTTATTCTTGTGAGAGCCCTTCAAAAGCATCCCTACTGTTGGTTTGAATCAGTCCTCAAACTCGACATTTTAATATAATTTGGTGATCTAATGATTTGAACCCTCCCTGGGCATATGGTATGATTGTACTTGCCACACAATCATACTAATGCAAAAATGGTACCTGGCTTCGAAAGCTCTTAATTAAAAACTGCGGAAGTGCATTAAGAACACTGAGTTGAGAGCAAGCAATACGCTTGAAAACGCTTAGAAGAGAGGAGAGAGAATGATTTAAACTATTCATTCTCATGAGTGGCCCCAATAGCAATCTCACTGTGGGTTTAAATCGGTAATCAAATCTAATATTTCAATGTTTTATTTTATTCCATTGAAAAAAAAACCACCCACACTTGTGAGTGACCTCAACAGCATCCTTACTGTTGGCTTAAATCGGTACTAAAATTTGTATAATTTTACTTTGCATCTCTGTGCAGAGATTAAACCGGGAACATATTCAAATATCTTATTCGCTGCCGACGTCAGTTGAATTCAGCACATCGTTTACCAAAACGGATCTCGCTGCAAACCAAATCATTTTATCCAACATCCCGGAAGTGATTCCTCGTGGAAGTACAGAGGTGTTCTCGGCTTCCAAACACATTTCCACCCTTTCTTTGATTGACCTGCATTCGTGGGGATTGGCGCCTTAGTTTGAGAATACCAGTGTTTACACATTGAGGATGTATGCTAGTCCCAAACATGATCTGTTGGTTTTCTAAGGTTAGGTAAGCTTGACTGACTGCACGTATCAATGGATGCTACTCCGTGATTGATCAAAATCACTGGAATTGTACAATGAATCAACTGAATTTGGCTGGGAGTAAGCGGTCATTCTCACTGTACACGTTTCAGTGACTCCATTTCTATAATAATCAATAACGGTGCCGGCCACTTCCTTGCAATCAGGTGGGAATAGGGAAGGAAAATTAGTATGACCTTTGCTGTTTAGGGACCGTGTTTACCACTGCATCCCCACAAACGTCACAGAGAGGAGGTTTTTCTATGCTAGTAGGGTGGAGGCTCGATGGATCAGGATTCACCTTGATAAGTGATGTGATCATATAATATAGTTCATATAATTCAGGGGACAAAATGGATACCAATTATTTGTTTCGCTCCGGTTTTTGAGAGCAATAACCACCTCTCAATTATCTGAAAATCCTTTGCGGGGTCCGATTGGTCGGCGTTCTGTTTCTTCCAAGGTATCTAAATGATGCCAATCCAAACCCGCCGCCATGCTTGCCCCATATGGCATTACAGGTGAACAAAATTAGCATCGTATTTTGAGCTTAACTCCTCCAACCCATCAACATTATCACTACCTTTTCATTTTCTTCAGAATATCCACCTGCTCCAGCGATTGTTTGATCAAAATTTCCTCCACAATAGCCATTCTTGGCTCATTCGGCTTGCACATGTCTTCCAAACTCAACTTTCGTCATCGCTCCAGGTCTTGGGTAAATTTCTCCGGGCACTCCGGATACCCGGTATCCTACAAACACCGGTGCTCAACAAACTTCTTGTCGTAAACCAGTTCCGCCACGGACTAGTTCCATAACCGACATTGCATTGATGTAGATACAGTTCAAGTCCTTGGCTACCAAAGTGACCCCGTTAGCTTCGTACCACTCCAGGACAACATTTGAATAGTGGCACAAACCTAGATCCGGTAATCGTAATTTGCCCTTCGTCACAATTTGGAGCCTTCTGCACTTTGTACGTATGCAGTCTCTATCGGTTCTTGGCTCTCTGATAGAACTACTAGGACAGATTCAACTTTTTGGCCACATCCCGGACCGAAGCATTGGGATTCCGTTTAAACGCTTGCAGCCCTGATCACTATTGGAACTTCCATTCTGACCGCATTTCTCCTTTTGTTCGATGGTCAGAGTTTCGTAGAAAATTTTAATCACACGACTCACGGTTGACTGCACGATTCCGAGTTGTTTTCCGATGTCCCGATGAGAGAGTTGAGGATTTTCCAAATTCGCGCGAATGCTTTTCAGGTGACGCCATTTTTCCAATTTTATAGAAAGTGACAGCATTGAAAATTCTAAAAAAAAAAGTTACTCTAAGCCACTTCCACCCAAATTTCCAAGAGAAAATACCCATTCGGTAGTTTTCTACAGCGTTTTTTTTCCGTGATGCAATTTGATGTGAGACACCCTTTACTTCTTTTCGCATACTGTAAAAGCAAATATACTATATTAACAATATAAGTCACTTCCTTTTTCCACATACACATGTTATGCCTGGAATACCTGGAACAGACATACAATGTACAGCGTTGTGCTCCTTTAGCCTAGTACGTGTTTTTCGGTACTGGATTAAAGTATTTGACAGTTCGTACAACGCTGTACGTTGCATGTCTGTTTCAGGTATTAGGCGAGGTAAGCAAAATATATTTTACCCTGTAATTTGGTTAATCCATTCTACCGTGTACCACGGTAAAACTAATATACTCTTTTAATGAGTAATGTTTGCTCACACAGAGAAAAGTTTGACACTCAATTTTACCATTATTGACAGGCCTATGACCAGGGATGCCAGATATTTATTTCAAATGTCTGTGATAAAGATTTGAAATGACTGGGAATGTCTATAAAAGTCTGTTAAATGTTTTTTAGGAAATTAGACTTTCAACGAAAAGACGTAATAAGTGAACGAGTTATGTCGTTATCGCTGTTTGTGTGATTATGTAAACATATCTTCATCTATTTTTTGGATTGTATGCAACCTTACAATATTGTTTCATATTTTTAAAGTGACACTGAAGCTTGAAGCATTCGCATAGATGACACAATTTTCCATATTTTTTTTCCTCCCTGTAACGCTCTTTCCAGTTTTGTATTTAAAAATCAAAATTGAGTTTTCATTTAATAAATTCAACCGAATTTATTTTTATTCAACAACCCATTGATGGTGTGTACCATATTTTAATATGGTGTCATTATCACTCATGATCATCAATATCATTAAGGTCATATGAATGATTTTTGTATTGACTGCTTCTTCGGTAAGTCAGTGATTATCTCTTAAATTTCAGGGAAACTCTCTCCTGATCTCTTGCAAGGCTCTTCTGGGAAATTTCCTCCTGAACTTCAGGCAAAATTCCTCATGAACATCTTGGCAGTCACTCCTTATTTTCTTCAAAATTCACATTTAAGAACCCAACCTTACCTTCCAGAAACATTTGGTATTTTTTTTCCTGAACATAGTTACTTTCTAAACTTCTGATAAGTCCCATCCTGAACTACGAGGAAAGTTTAGGCAAAACTTTGAGAAAGTACTCTTCAGAATTTCTTGGAAAATCTTCTTAAGTTAGAAGTTTCTTCCTGAACTTTTGAGAAGTTCTTGTCTGAACTGCCAAAATAATCTCTTCGGAACTTCAGAGAGTATTGTTCGGGGAAGTTTGTTCCTGAATTTCTGAGAAATTCCTGCTTGAACTACTAGAAAGATGCCCCTACACTTCTGGAAAGTTTCTTCCTGATTTTATCAAAAGAATCTACCACAACTTCGGAGATTTTGTGAACTTCGAGCAATTCTCATTCTGAAATGCTGGAATGTTTGATTCGGAACTTTAGAGAAGCCCTCTGGGTAATTCCAACTGAACTTTTGGTCTCTTCGCAACTTTCGAGAAGTCCTCTTGTGAACTTCTGAGGAGTTCTTTACTGATTTTTTAGAAAAATTCCTTCTTGACCTTACAGGTAGTGCCCTCTCTGGTAGGTTTCTTCCTAAAACTCGGGGAAGTTTTTCCTGAGCTTATTCTTTCCAAATTTCTGATTGGTCCCATCTGGTACTACGAGGAAAATTTTATTCCAAAATTTTTAAGAAAATTCCCTTAAATTTGTTCTTGAAGTTTCTTCCTGGACCTCTGAGAAGTCCTCTTCTAAACTTTTGGAAAGTTTTCTCCAGAACTTTGGGGAAGTATGATGCGGAACTATTGGGAAATTCGTGCTCAAATTAGAAGGAAGCACCCCCAATGCTCCTGGAAAGTTTCATACTTTTCTCCCTAAAGAATCTTGAGAAATCCTTATTTTGAAATGCAGAATGTTCTCCTCTGAGCTTTGGAAAAGATGCCAAACACTTCTAGGAACTTATAACTAACATTTCGAGAAGTTTCTTCCGAAACTTCTGGGAAGTTAATTCCAGAACTTGAAACAAATTTTTTCCTCAATTTGCCAGATTTTTTGAGAAATTATAGGTAGTGCCCTTCTTAGCTAGCTCCCGTCAGAAATTTGGGGAAGTTTTTTTTTGAACTACTGGGAAGTTCAATCTTGAATTTCTGGGAAGAACTCCAAAACCTCTGAACAATTACAAACTTCAGAGAAGTCCTCTCCCCATCACTTTTTTCTGAAGCTCTGATAAGTCCTTTCGTGATTCTTGGGGAAGTTCTGTCTTGAAATTCTGGTAGGTATGATCTGGAACTTCGGTAGTGAATTTTTGAAGCTTCTTCTTGCAAGAACTGCTTGCTCCCAATACTTCTGAGATGTTTCTACCTGACCATAGAGACATTTTTTTTCGAGGAAGTCTCTAATTTTCTCAACTATGATTTGTTTTGTTGTGAACCTTGATTTTCGTTGTGACTTAATAGCAAAGGACCAATATTACCAACGCTTTTACAGTATTATTTCACATGGGTTTGAACACGCGTGGGATTGAACACTGCCATAAGTAGGGACTTCATGTTACGCTCGGAAAGGGCCTATTCAATACTCATCTCCGGGCCCATTGTGTCTCCAAGGGGCCCACCGCTTTCGTTCCTACAAGGATTTATACTTTAAATGATACCTACGATATTTTTAAACATTTCAACGAAGCTTCTTACCGTATCTACTAAACTGCGTTAAAATACTATACTGCGTACTGCGTACGTTTCAAATTCGAACTTCATAGAATATCTTTATTTGAAATTCAAAAAATATTTCAAATGTCTGAAAATGTCTGCAACATAAATGAAATGTCTGCTAAATGTCTGCATCGTTAAAAAAGTCTGCAATAAAAGTAAAAAGTCTGCAAATTTACAGACATGTCTGTGAATATGGCATCCCTGCCTATGACAAGGATCACTTTTTCACGTAGACAACATCTCAGCAAGTTCAGCTGTCAAAATAATGTCAACATTGTAAGTTGTGTCTGTTGTTGCTCGTTTTCGTTGTGCACGCCATACAAAGCAGAAAGATCGCTTTCTGTGTAATTTAACATCAAAACAAACGACCAAAACAAATGATTAGACTTCTATTTGACAGCTAACAGCGGGCCCAAATCAATTTGAGCTCAGGAAATCCTGTCTACTGTCAATCACTGCTATTGATATAGGCTTGTCAATGGCCTGATTATTGGAGATTAGGATGACTAGGGCAAAATAATGATTTTCAACCAACTATAATCATGGTCAAAATGACCATTCAAAATAGTTGATTCAATATTTACTATAATATCAGAATAGTTCCTGTTACCATGATCATAGTCAATAATGTGATGATTTTCATGGTAATTGTGACCATGATTTAATAGTCGGTACACTTTTGAGAATAACGCAAATACGCCAAAATGTGCTTTTTTATGCCTTGTATAGATTACGGAGTTGTAACATGATACAAGCCTATCTTGATGACGTTTTACATAGTGATAGTTTTAAATCCCTTGTATTATGCTACAACTATAACAATGGAAGTGACCAGCACCAGGCTGAAGAATATGATTAAAATTCGATTCCTTTTCCGTTGTTGTTGTGTTGGGGCCAAGGAATCATTTTTTCTTCAAAAACCGTGCAAAACTAGCAAGAAAAGATCAGGTCGATATGTGTTTGTCCCAACCATTTGCCAACAATAAAATGTTGCGAACGTATTTGTTGCCAACTAAGATCAAAAAAAATATGAGTAGTTTTTTTCAGTGCGTGAATTGAGGATCATTTTCAAACCAAAATTTTATCGAATTGGAGCAATACATCTCTACTTCGTAATATTTGCAAATCACTCTGTCATCAATAATAGTAATTGCAAGCCGTAAATCTCACTTCATTACCAACACTTGATCTTTTTCCTATCCTGCTCAAGTTGCAGCAAACCATAGTTGCTTCTGTCATGAAAGTCGCAGCTGGCAACAAGTCGAAGTTGCGGCGAGTTGTTCAGAAATTGTTTCCTAAGTTAGGGCCTTAGTTTAACAATTTGTGATACGTTTCAATTTGTCTGCTGAGTACTTTTAGAATCTTACGCTAGGTAAAACGAAAGCTGAATGGCTTAGTTTGAGCGTGTGCATTTAGTAGTTGCCTAGTTGCCTGCACACTTTTGGCGACACAAGCGCAAAAAAAGAGTCGCCTGAAAAAAAGTGATGTGACTTATATTGTTAATATAGTATGTTTGGAAAAAGTCAAAATTCCATACACGGTTTTGGAACATTCCCACCCTTAATTTTCTTTGAACGAAAGTGAATTTAATTAATTTTTGTGCCATCAATATGGCCTAAAATTACATCTCCTGATGTAATAATAACTGCCACAGATCTTTGATTACACATGAAGATCTTGAAACGTAAACTTCAAAGAATTATTCTTGAACGAACTTAACATGGTTTCCACTCAACCATAACATCCATTTTATACTTCAGAGGAACCAAATTCACCGCCTTCCAATAAAATGCATTATGATCTTCTTACTGATAAGTTAAAACTTTTGTTTACGAAGTAGGTTCGTTTGAGTGTATTTCTTGAACAACAACAGTTCTCTTCTCTTACCAAACGACATTTCCGGTCGATGATTATTGATTCACCTTAAAGAGTAACTTTTGAAAATGTTTATCCACACCATTTCGGATGGAATTCCCCTTCATCAGACAGCCCCCCCCCCTCCGATTCCTAATCAAATTTTCGGAAAACTTTCCAACTATTTCAACAACAATCAAACTAACCTTACCCAAGAAAGCATCCGTTCGACACGGACTATCAACCCCTTAACACAAAGCGGGCACCCCTCGACCCAACAAAGCCCAAGTAAACAGGTAGAACTCACCCATCCGTGAGACCGAATCGGCAAAAGTTTAAAGATACATAAAACCGATCCCGTCTAATCGTTTTGAATGGGCGCTCGGGGGGGCTTTCCTCCCTTGCCACAGCGTCCGGATTATCTCCCTACACCTGGGCGTCGTCGTTGTCGTTACAATATTTTCACAACTGTTCCTTTTTCCCATTTTGGAAAAACAACGACGACGACGACGGAGGAACAACCCGTGACCTCAAACTTTAAACGTCACAAAGAAGAAGGCTGCTCGATTGTCGGTGTGACAAAATGCTACCCCGGGAGCGACCCAAGATAACACAGACAGATACGATGAAGGCGATGGGTGGTCCGGGGGGGGGGGGGGGTATTCTTATCCTGAAGGGAATTTGGGGTGTGTGCCTGCCTTCGAAACTCATATTCAGCCAAATTTATGGCGAAAGTTTGGAAAATTCCTCCGAGGGGAATCCAGACGTTCCAGCAAAGTACGTGGTGGCAGAGTTTTCCACTCGCAAATTTTAAACACACTGACAGTCTCCAAGGCAATACCAGCGTAGCATCCGGATAATCTCCTCCAGGGCCTACTCGATAAAAGTGGGCCGAACTGTGCAGTGTGAGTGCAGTGAATTAGAAAATACGAGACAAAACCGAATTCACCATCGACGACCTGAACTGCGGTGCTGGAAATCGAAGGAAATTGTTGATATCCGTTTCCGACTGTCGGGGTTGATTTTTCTTTTTCGGAGAAGTTTTTCCCCCCTGACCCAACCTCACGCCAGCTTTTAAAAGGTGATTCCAATCGAACCGGTCGTCGTTCGGGTTGGCGTGCCTCACCTGGTTTGCGTGTTCTCTATTGGCTCCGTAGAACAGTCGATTGGGGTACCCGTCAAGACAACGACCGAGAAAGAGATAGAGTTAAATTGATTGAGAAGCTTCGGTTGATTGAGTGATGAACTTTCCTTTCGACGCTGTTGAGGTGTGAAGTGGAAAAGATAAGTGGCTTCATGGGGTTTAAGGGGGGCGATGGACCTGGATCCGGGATTGAGGGGAAAGTTTTCTTTCCGATTGGTGAAGCAGAAAAAGGCGAATCTCGGTGCTGGGAGTTGGGAGTGTTTGGATAGCTTTGCGGTAGGACTGAGAAGTATTCCATATTGACAGCCAGAAGCAATGAGTGGAAGATTGTGAGGGGTTGATTCGGACCTTTTAAAAAAACCGATATTTTTCCTCGATTTACAGCAATAAACTTTTATGCAACTCTCAATAGCTTTAACTTTTTAGGCGCCAGGACTTCTCTTGTAAAACTGAACAGATTACCATCACTATCTTCACACGACACAAATGTGGCAAAATTGATCCATGGCTGTGCCACGGTCCATGGAATCTTCTAATGGATCCAAGATGTACAGAAAGGAGTAACACTGTTCAAAATAACCGTTCACATAAAAGAAACATGTCCGCCACGTGGCGCTAGTATGCTTGTATTATTTTGAAATATGCGAGATTCAGCTCAAATACAAGGCGTCAGTCTTCAGCAAGGCTGATCAGTAGGTCAAGACCTTTTGTTTGTGACCAGTACATAGTTCAAGATATTTTCATTACGTGGTGGTAATCTTCAAGCGGCTTTCTTGATTAAGGTTTACATTGGTTTTCTGTCCACTTGGAATGTTTTTTTTTGTTTGATTTTATTATGATTTTTTAAAACATGTTGCAGTAAATTTTGTTGAAAATTGAGATCACACGATCAGATCATCATCTCTAGCCTCCTTGAAACAGTTGCTTCAACAATCTACGATGCTTGACTCTCCCTTGTTGCTTCATGACGGATCAGTTGGTTCTTTCTCTTCATTCGGGTTTGGTTCTTTGATGGGCAGCTGGAAACCGCTCGCTTGCACAGGCCCTCGGCTGTACGAACTTCGTCGATGCAAACGTGACCGTCAGATCCTGGCGATGCTGCAACGACACGTCCCATATTCGATTGCAAAAGTGGTAGACCTTCTTGCTTTAGCAGGACTACCGATCCCACCTTCACCTCGTCACGCACACGTTGCCACTTGGAGCGTTGATGAAGTACGCTGACGTACTCCCGAGTCCAGCGCTTCCAGAAGTCCTGGACACATCGTTACATTTCTTGGTACCGGGTGAGTCAACCAACGGGATGCTCGGTGTTGTCAGGCTCTGGAAGGGATCGACTACCGAGAACTCTACGGAAGTGTTGTTTAAACGACTTCACTCCCGCTTCCCAGGGGCCACCGTGGTGGGGAGATCGAGACGGAATGAAATGGAACGTTATCCTACTCTCCAGGCAATATCCGTTCCACTTTGCTGCAGAGGAAATGGGCGACGTAGCTGCTTCAGCTTGCGTTTACCACCGGCGAAGGTCGTGGCGTTATCGCAATACAAATTCACTACGCGTCCGTGACGGGCGATAAACCGTTTCATCGCATTGATACACGCGACGGACGTTAGATCAGTCACGACTTCTAGGTGCACTGCTTTCACCACCATTTTTAAACGTTTGCTCCTCTCCCAACAAGCGGACGAACACCGTATGGCCCACAGTAGTTCATTCCACTATTCGCAAACACTCTTGCAGGCATGATTCGTACCGATGGCAAAGGGGCCATGAACTGTTCCGTTGGTTTCGGTGCGCAGCGAAAGCAGGTCACGCATTGGCGAACGATTTTACGAACGAGGTCGCGTCCGTGAAGTGGCCAGAATCGCTATCGAATGGTCGCAATTATCAGGGTTGGTCCTCCGTGCAGAGGTTGGTCCTCCGCGAGGTGAAACGAGTGAGCAATTAACCAAGACAAGTGGTGTTTGGCTGGAAGGAAGATGAGTGCTCTCGTATCCAGTGAAGCTGACAGCTTGGATAAGCGCCCTCCTAGGCGTAGAAGTCCCAAATTGTCCAAGACCGGGTAGAGAGTCTTGAACGCCGATTGTAGCTTCCGATCCTTACTTGTTAACGGCCGATGAGGGTTTGCGAAGAGATAACGGATTTCTTGAGGGAACTCTGTTCCTAGAACGTATCAGATGAGTGACTTTAGAGAGTTATCTACTTCACAAGTTCATTTGGGTTTCGGGCGTTGTGAAAGAATCGAAAGCAGGAACTAATCACACGAAGTAGCCTGCCTAGGTCAAAGAACTGATGAATGGTGGAGTGATCAACTTGCGTAGCTGCGAAGCTGACTACTTGACGAGCTTCACGTCAGGAGTTTCCTGCTCCACACGAGTGAGAGAAACGATATTCTTTGGCCTAGTTTCGACAGCCTGTACGAGATAATCAGGCCCATGCCTCCAAAGCCGATCTTCGAGTATTTCTACTGGCGAGACACCGTGGGATATGCGATCCGCTGGGTTTTGTTCGAGACGAACACCTTCCATACAGTTTGGGGTGATCGGATCCAGTGCAAGACTATACTGAAATCCGACCAGAACGTCGCTGATCTGGCAAACCTTGTCGTGCTTCGAACTTGCTCCATCAGCTGACATCCCAATACAGCCGCTCACAGCTCTAGTTTCGGGGTAGTAAGTCCACGTAGCGGCGCTACTGTAGATTTGGCAATAAGCAGCTGGCTGCAATGAATTGCAGCTCCATCAGACGATACCACGTAGATGCGAGCGCCATAGCCGTGTTCTAAAGCGTCACAGAAGCAATGCAAGTAAGTAAGAGCTTGCAAATACGCGTCGTGGAATCTTCAGCTTTGTCAACTCCGAAATTTGGTTTCGGAACTGCATCCACCAGTCTCGAAAATTTTCTGGAAGTTCGTCGTCTCGAAGAATGTGAATCGCCCATAGCTTCTGGATGAACATTTTACCTCCCATTACTACTGATCCTACTGGTCCGAGTGGATCGAATAACTGCGCCATCTCGGATGCCACCATCCTCTTGGTAACTTTGTGCACCGTCAATTTCCGTTTCTGGTGATAACTCCTTCATCTCGTCTGGCAGATGAGCTAGCATCCGTGGATTATTCGAGCTCCATTTTCTCAAGATGAAACCTGCCAGGGTCTTAAGTGTCGCCAGTTTCTTGGTAGATTCGATTGCTGTTTCCAGATCATCTTCTTCCGATAGCGCATCGTCCATGTAGAAGCCTTTTAAAATAATCTCTGCACCGAGGGGAAATCGGCGTCCTTCGTCTTCCGCCAGTTGGTTTAGAACATGCGTTGCGAGGTGTGGTGCGCATGAAGTCCCGTATGGAACCGGTTGAGTTGATGGAATGGGCTGGATCGCCACAGGACTTGCAGAAATTTTCGGTCCAGAGGGTGGACCCAGATCTGTCGAAACATCTTCTCTTCATCCGCCTTGAAGACGAACCGAGGAATCCGCCAATTGAGGACGATAGCTAAGAGGGGTGATTGAACAGTCGTACCTACAAGAAGTATGTCATTCAACGACAGTTGGGAACTGCCCTTGCAGATGGCGTCAATGGTGGTGGAGCTATCGGGATGAAAGATGGAATGGTGGGTAGGACAAACTGAGGATTTTCGACACGCGGACTCAACTTATGCTTCGTAATCCTCTTTGAACTTCACGTACTTACTTTTGAACTCGCCCTTAACCGCAAAGTTACGCTCTATTGCCCAAAATCTTCGTTACGTCACCGAAAAAAAATTTCCTAACATCGCAAGCATTTCTTCGCATACAGGAAGGCGAACCATGTAGCGACCATCACTTGTCCTAGTCACTGTCCTCCGAAGGTGTTCTTCGCAGGATTCTTCCAACGGAGTCATCGCCTTATTACCGTCGAAGTTCTCGACTTCCCAAAAACCGCTGTAGCTTGCTGTCGCGACTAGCGGTAGCGCTGATTACACAGATGGAAGGAGTTCGTGAGGCTTCGGAAACTCGAAACTGTCTTCTGGAGCATCGGGTAACCGGTAGGCAGACTGAGCTTGTGTGTTTCCCTAATCGAGTAGAACAGTTCTCCCCCGACCAGAATATCAACCCCCGTACTAATGTTGAACTTAGGGCCTGCAAGAGGAACACATTTCGGAAGATTCCATCCAGAAATATCGATGTGCTTACTAGGGCGAGTTACTGTGATTTGTGGTATGACGAGGCAATCGAGAAGGTATTCGAACCCACCAAAGCGAGGCGAGATTTCGACAACTACCTTGGGGCGGATGTGGACAATTCCTTGGCCAATACGCACCGATTACGAACCGGACTGATTAGGCACGACGGATGACGGTATCGCACGCGGTGGTGGTGAAGCAACCGGTTGCGATACGGATGCTGACGAACTCCATCAAACTTGTTGTTGCTCTGAGGAAATGACTTTTAACGGTGGAACAAAGTAACGCCGTTTAAGATTGCGGCTTAGCGACCGCGGTTAGCGGTGGCAGATGCAGAAGAGTGTGATGTTTCCTCGCGCAGTTCCTGCAACCTCCACTGCTACAGTTCTTCGCGAGATGTAATCCCTTTAGGCAATTGGTACAGAGTCCGTTGTTCTACACCAGCTTAAAGCGTTGCTTCACCTCCATGCTGACAAAACGATCGCATTTGAAAAGGGGATGAGCTTCTTTGCAAAGTTGACATTTACTTTCAACCTGTGGGTGGAAATCGATTTATTTTTCGAGGGCTTAGATTTGACAGCTGAATTGGGATTTGGACTCTGTAATAATTTGACGGATTGATGGATTCGCGACGTTTTCCGCATAAACTCAACTAACTGCTGGTAAGACGGACGCACGCTCTCCTCGCAGCTGTTCTCCCATTCCCTTTGAGTAGCGGGATCTAAACACCTTCTCAGAGTTTCGACGAGCACAGTATCCCACAAGTCAGTTGGCGTGTTCAGCTTTCTCAACATGCCCACATGAAGATCAATCTCGTCAACGAGTTCGCATAACGACGACGAGGAAGCTCTTTTACGGTATGAATTGCAAAACGAGCAGCTATTTAAATGGTGCTTCCGATGGAGATTTCGGTTATCATATCGCTCACAAACCGATTTCCAAAAGATCAAATAGTTTCGCCTTTGATAGCTGCCTTCAAATAGTGCATCTTCTGCACCGATGAGAGGTGATTGCTTTCATGAACCATGGACCGAAAGATGTCCCGAAATACAACCCAGTTAGATGGTTTGCCATAAGAGTCTGGAATGTTGATCTCCGGCAACTCTCTTCAACGCCACCGGGTTCCTTAGTACCTGGTGCTGGTGTACAACACAGAAGCGGCTCAGGACCGTGTTTAAGTCACCGCAGAAGTTACGCAAAGTGCGATTCTGGGCCCGGTGCTCTTAAACATGATGTATGTCGAAGTGTTGTGACTTGTATTTCCCAATGGCAACAACAGAAAATCGGAGCAACAGTCGACGATTCGTGCAGGCAACTGTTCAAAGCAAGCCCTGAGATACTTGGGGGTAATGAGCGACGTCAAGCTGCCCTTTATCAGCCCCGTCAATAATGCCTGAAAAAAGGTCTCGATGGTAATATCGGCATTTTCCCGCACGATGTCGAATAGCTCGGCGTTGCAAGGGAGCAAGCGAAAGCTCCTGGCCAGTGGCGCCCTATCCCTGAAAATGATAGTTGTAGTGATGATTCGTTTTGCTATACGATGTGCGGAATTCTTGTTTAGTTGGGTTAACGAAGCTACACACAGATGTATTTAAGTATTGGTACTGATTTAAATCAATGGTAAAGATGCTAACGGGTGTCCACTAAAAAATGAGAATGATTTCAATACTTTTCCATCAGAACAAAAACGGCCGCATAGAAATGTCACTTTAGATGAATGAATCGTTGCACTCTCCAGAAAATTTTCATACACTCTTATTTCACTCTAACATGTTCAGTCGTGTTCAGCATGCCGTCGAAACAGGAAGAACTGCGCGCGCGCGTTGTACAATTCTTTCAAGCGAACGAAGATCGTGGAAAAAAATACACGGTGGACCATTTTTGTCGTGAAAAAGTTCCGGTATCCACCGTATACCGTATCCTGGCATGCATGAGAGTAACCCGGAAGAAAGGTTGCGGCCGTCCAGCGAAAATAATGAATGAGAAAACGCTCCGCTCGCTGCGCAGCATGTTCAACAACAAGGATTCGGTAAGTCAACGGGAAGCAGCCCGAAAGTTCCATTGTTCGAAGTCACTCATCTGCAAGACGCTAAAGAAAGAAGGAATAGTGTGTAGAAAGAAAACCAGATCCCCAGAGTACACAGATGAGCAGATTCAAACCGTGAAATCCCAATGCCGCTGGATGACTCGGAATTACGGCGGAAAATCTTTCGTTCTGGACGACGAAAGCTACTTTCCTCTTTCGAAGTCTCAGATACCGGGAAACGACCGATTCTACACTAAGGACAAATCTACTACTCCTCCAAAAGTAATGTATAAGTTCAAGCACAAATTTGAATCGAAGGTTATGTTATACATCGTAATATCCGATAAGGGTATTTCGAAGCCGTGGTTCAAACCAAGCGGTTTGGCCATCAACCAGGAGGTGTACCAAAGAGAGTGTTTGCAGAAAATACTCATCCCATTTCTTAAACAACATCACTCGGATGGCAAATACGTGTTTTGGCCGGACAAGGCATCATCGCACTACGCAAAAAAAACGCTAACGTTTTTGGAGAGCCAAAATATACCATATGTCCCAAAAGACCGGAATCCGACAAATTTGCCACAGTGCCGTCCTATCGAGGATTTCTTCGGTCTTTTGAGCTCCATGGTATACAACGATAATTGGAAGGCCAAGAACACCAAGCAACTTACCAACAGGATCAAAAGCTGCATCCGAAAAATCGATGTGGCTGCCGTCCAACGGTCATGTTCCAGCATAACGACTAAGCTGCGCCGCACGGCGGACCTCGGACCATATGACAATATTAACTAAACTTAGTTTGAAGATTTAAGTTGACCCTTTTAATAAAATAAATCAGTTTGAACAAAACTTCACTGGTATTTTTTTCCTGACCCATTCTTTTCGTTCTCATTATTTAGTGGACACCCGTTATTGGAACCATTCACAAAGAGTAAAGCCTGTCCACGTTAAATTTTGGACACTTTTCTTTCAATGTGTCGGGGTGTGGGCAGTGGTTACTTTTTACAAAACGGACTTCCTGGGCGACCTTGACTGCTCGTTCTTCGAGCAGAATGGACAGTATGTAAATGCCCCCAAAATGCCACTGGAGGCTTTCTTCACTACACTCCTTGGTGATCTTGTCCCGATGTCCTTGGATTTAAAAAAAAAATTACCTAAGAAAACTAAGAAAACTAATGAAATTAGTTCCTTTATTGTTAAAATATCACTAGGTTTCCCACGACGTGAGATGAATTGTCTCAGTGCTTGAAGAATGCGTTCCGTGGATAAATCTGTCACCAGCTCCATTTGTACTGGATTTGTTCTCACAAATACCTTCTGTCTTCATCATTTCCTGCAGTTCTACCCTTAGCTTCGATGCCCTTTCAATATCATCTGCCCATGTTATCACATCATCCATGTAAGTGTCCTTGGTCACAGCTCGGTTGAGCTTCATCGAATGCAAGCTGTTTTTGGGTCCTGGTAGCAAAAAATGGTGCTGGTTTAGTTCCGTGTGTGACCGTACGAAGCTCGTAGGTTTTGATCTCTTTCACATGTGAGGCACGCCAAAATATATTCAGGAGTCGTAGATCAGCATCACAAGACCAGATTTACCGAAACATTTTCTCCACATCAGCAACGACCATGATCTGTCTAGTTTGTCCACGGATCATAACTGTTCGCAGATCCTCCTGAATTACTGATCCTGTATAGAGAGCGTCATTCAACGATGTCCCGGTTGCTATTTTGCACGATGCATCGAAAACAATGCACATTTTAGTTGTTGTAAATGCTGCCTTCACTCCATCCTGTAGATAGCACCACTGGGTATCGTTGTCTGTACCTTCTTAAACTTCCGTCATATGTTCCTACCGTTGATACTCCTCCTTGAAATTCACGTACTGTTGACGTCAGTTGTTATCCTTCGCCAATCTGCGTTCCGTATTGTAGAAGCGCATCAACGATATGTCACTATGTATCAACCATTTTCTGCTCTCTGAACCGTAAGTTGATAGTGATCCTCACAAAATGCTTCATCGGACGTCGACTTCACCTGTTCGACAACTTCTTCGCATTCCCAGAATCGAGTCAGAAGATCCTCAAGGGGGTTCGAGACTGACACATTACAATTGATCAAGGTTATCGTCTAGGATATTGCTAAGGTACCACATATCAACCAGCCAAAAACCGAATCAAATGACGTCGGCATTTTCGCACCCAGTGATATATTATTTTCCGTATGGAACAAACTGAAGAATAGTTCAATACCTAGAACCATCTTAACTCCAGTTGATTCGAAAAATCCTGGATCCGCAAGCTCTTGAGGAATCGGTCAGTCTGACACGTCCACCGTGGTAGTAGGAAGGTTGACCGTTACCCTCGGTAAAGCCAAGAAATTTACCGACCGAGAAAACTGCGAAACCCGTGAGCGAACCTTGATCTGAATTTGATGCCTCACTAGTATTGATGTTTGACCGGTTCCTTGTGCCTTGATGTCAACCTTGGTCCGAACTACCTGTAAAAGTTGACAGAACCTTTCCGAAATAAACTTGCATTCGGAGTGCAGGGTCCGTACCGGATACGTTGCCAAAAACACCTTCGACGAGGTTCTGCTCACAGTGTTGAAAGTAGATACTTCCTTAATTGACTCCAAAGATGCCCCGTTCGCAACTGCATCTGTTACAGGGGTAGAACCATCAGCGTCTTCCAGAAACGTAGCAACTGTGCAATCCATCACAGTCGAAGTAGCACCCGGATTAGATTTGAAACAAACAGTGTATAGTGTCGTCTCCGACGAGATCGACAAGAGTACTTCGACCGACAGGCCTTTCTTTGATGACCTACTCTAAAACAGTTTCGGCAAAGCAAGTTTTCCTGTAGAACAGCCTTGCGATCTCTTATAGACAACCCTTGAAAAACTGGGCAGGTGTACAGATAATGATTTTCGGAACAACAGACGCAACTTGTGGTCAATGATTCTGTTGAATTGTAGCTCTTTTTCACCGTTTAGCTCTCTTGCCATTGACCGGATGATTGTACAACTTTAGATTCAGCCGATTTGATTGGTAAGGTCTGTATCCGTAATAATCGGACACCTCAAAACATGAATAAAACATAAATTTCGCATTATATTTCCGTCGCAGTTGTTTATTTCAGATTCATGGGATGTGTTTAAACAATTCGTGAAGACAAAACATAGTTATTCGGTATTTTCATAAAATTTTCGAACTTTGCGCTTAACGCCGTCCATTAGGGTTTGTACAGACTCTTCAGAAGTCGTAGAAGCCGTCTTTGTCCAAATTTGCTGGAAGTGTTTGATGTCTTTGATTCCTTGCTTCTTTCCAGGAAGCTTCCGCTTCATCAGAGCCCAATATGTCTCGAAGGGTTTTCTTTATGACTTTTGATGAAGGGTAGCAATCGCTTCTGCAGACACTCTTTCTGATAGAACTCCTTGTTGATTGTGCCTGTAGAGACGAAAGATTTACTCTTTTTGCCACACGTGCAAATTGCTTACCACACAAGGTAAGGGGAAATTTCGATGACTTCTTTGTTCTGAGCTCAGCTGTAGCATTTCTGGCCATAGCAGAATAAAAAGCCAGCCCTGGAAGCTGCTTGAAATCCTCCAGGACATAAGTTTCATCGTCTATAACAACGCATGAAAACTTCGTCAAATATTCGCAGTACAAACATCGAGCCCGTGATTTTGCTGCCAAGTTCTTTTTGTCGTTGCGATTTGTAACTGTTTTTACTTTATACGACTTAAGTCCCAAACGTTGTTTTGATTTTTGGACAAAACCAGGCGACATCCCTATTTTACGAGCCACCGTTCGAATGGAGAGATTTGGGTTATCGTTAATATCCTTTTCACCTTTCGGTCCATGACAGGATCAGCGCGTCAATGTTTTCACACTTCTCGGTTTCCTCTCCTCCGTCAAACGTTCTGAAAATAATTTGAGCACATCGTGAACAGTGGATTTAGACAAATCCAATGTTTTTGCAAGGCCCCGTATTGACAAGTCAGGATTTGCTGTACGCCCGTACAAAATTCGCTCACGCACTTGTTTTTCTTTCGTCGCTATTTTGAATACTAAACATGAAATGTAAACATCAATCATAGTCTTTTTCATCATAGACTCTCAGATATACCACAGTGAAATCTTTCATTCCTACGTGCAATATTTCAAAAGTTACAATGATTTGAAGGTGTCCGGATTAATGTGGATACAGATTTTATGGATTCCATCACTTGAATACGACGTTGCAGGAATTCCAACATTTCCTTCAATGAATCCTTCTTCTTAGTTGATGACTGTTCTTCCCATGCTCGACGAGTTACAGGATCAAGATGACAGGACAGCATGTTGACTCAAAGCAGATTCTTATGATCTTCGGGTTCAACTATCTGATCTAGTATCTGTACAGTACTCTCAAAACCCCCGACTAGCGTTTGCAATTCAAAAGGTTGTTCCTTATACATCGATGGTAAACTAAAAAGATGATGAATTTGCCGCTTGCTAAGTTGCTGAGCGCTTCGTGATAGTGTTCCACGCTCCTTGCTAATGTTCCGCAGTGATAGGTAGTGGATCAATACCCAAGTAACATTGCCAGAACCATTTAGCTTTACTTAGTTTAATAAATGTTTTGTTTAAATGTTAGTCAGGTGTATGAAAACCTACACAACTTGTTAACATCGATTTTAAAACCTAGTTTTCTCAAATTCCTTTTACTCCTAGTAATGCTTTTATTACTACTTTACGAACTCATTGTTTTTTAATGTCGTTTTAGGATTCATTCATATGATCTTATTATGGTTACTTGAAAAAACATTTTAGAACAATTTTGCCTCCTGAAAAGCATTAAACGGCAAATTGATATTGAGGGAAGTCACCAAATGGCCAAATAGTTTTATAGTAGTCATTTTGAAGATAAGTTGGCTTTTTGGCAAAACTGTGATTTTTTCCAATCGCCATATTGAAATATAAGAAATATTTGAAATTTGAAAATATATATGCACCACATTTTAAATGTAATGCAAATGAACTGTTGATAGATTACCAATTTTGGCATTCTTTAAGAATACCTCATTGAATTCCATAAATTTTCAGGAAATTTCAGGATTTCGTCAAAAATCGAAAAGTTTCGTCTCTACCAGCACTATCAACATGAATGTGTACGAGAAAGGATATCTGCAAAAGCGGTTGCTAGCGTTTATCCAAAGGCACAGCTACCTAGCTCTGTTTTGGCCTGATTAGGCCTTTTGTCACTATGCGAAATCCGTCCTGGAATGGTAACAACAACCCACTCACCAAACTGTCCAGAACTTTGCCCAACAGAGAAGTACTGGGTTTTAGCTAAGCGGAAACTCTTCGAAACAAAGAAGAAAGCAAATGGTATCGATGATTTCAAGAGAAGATGGAGAATCGTAACGCCGGGCGTATCTGAGGATACCGTACGGAACCTGATGGCGGGTGTACCACAGAAAGTTCGAGAATTTTACAGAGAAAAGGCATTACATCTTAATCCTTAATTAAATAAACTATCGGTTTTGTTGAATTATGTGTGAATTTTGGGTTTGCTGCTATTATTTTGGTATCCGACACTTAACAAGGGCAAGCTTTAATTTTGGTTATTTATTGTGAAGACAAGGTATTTCTTAGTGATGCTTGAGAGTCGATTTTAATAGATGTATGTGAATAGTAAGGATTAATTATAAATTGAAAATTAATGGTTTATCACAAGCTTCAAAGATCTTACTTTCGCATTCGGCCACGTTTTGTTTGATGGGTTGCAATGCTTCACTGAGTCTGTCTAGTATTCATATTTCTGCGCACCTTCTGAGTTATAAACCGAATGTGCCAGGACCACCTGTACCAACTTCAAAAATGCCTAAGTCAATTATTTTATCAACGCCGTGTGAAATGAGTCTCATCTGCAATCTCATTAGATGACAAAAGAAAACCGGCTAAAACTCCACCAGGCACTTCTCCCCCTCCTGTACCGTCAATGCCTAACAATGGTACGTCAGCCTTCTTCCCAATTAAACTCACCTGTTGTACATCAGCACGTCGGGCTTCCACAGTCGATGCGGCGGTATCCGGAGATCCCGCACACCGCCGTACTCGGATGAGTTCCAACGCACATTCATGTCGTTCCATTCCTGCAAGAAGAAGAAGAAAAGGAAGAAGCATATAAAAATTTGATTAAATTCACAACAAGATACATGGCACCCACTCTGAGTAATGGCCATTTAGAGGTATAATTTTGTCAGGCCCCGCCCGGAAGAGATTTACCATTTTTGAGAAAATCATCGCTCAAGTCAAACATCGAGTGAGAGTGAGAGCACTCCGCAAATCAAATTACGCGTCCCACATGTATCAAAACGAGCAAATTGGAAATTTAATTATGCATGACTTTTGCCGGAGTACCCGGCCCGGAGTCTGTCTGCTGATGATGGAACGAAGTCGCAAGTGACGCTTCCAACCCGCAGGCGGCGGCGGCGGCGGCTGTTGACGTTTGATTTGTCTCTCGGTTGAGGTTTGACGAAAGAAAAACACATTTCCGATGATGAATGTGAAATGTATCCAACCTGTTTTCGTCCCGATGAATATTTGCATGGAAATTGAGCTGTCACAGCGAGGTCGACATCCCCGGGAGTGAATTTAGAATGTTCCTAAAGACCGTGGGAAAAATTGAAATTGAAACCGCCAAACTCCCAAAGAGGAACCAGTCGGAACAATGGGAAATGTGATAAGCCCAATTTCAATATGAATCCCATTATCGTTACGACGTGTAATCCAATTCGTCGGAGCCAGACGTGAGCGGAGTGCGTAAGCAGACAGGATATAACTTTTGTAACGATGTTTAAAATGGCAATCTTCCTCCCCGGCCAGGTTCGCTTTCCCGTTTTCGCGTGAAATCCAATAAATTGTTAGGCTTCGGAGAGAGAAAATACAGGCGTTCGGCTTTTTAAGTAGCTTAACCGGAATCTGGTCTGGTGCCTTTGTCTGGCCTATCCGGGGTTTGGGGTTGGGTGGGAGATCGATTGGGGTAGAATGGAAATTTGATGGTAGCTTTAAAGGATAAACGGAAATGAAATGTGGGCCCTTTGGTTAGCATATAAGACGCGGTGGAATTTTTAACCTATTTTTTCAAATTTCACAAAGGACAGTCATTCAAAGCATACCATTTCAATTGAGAATTTCATGCTTAAATGTTGCAAACCATTGTCCAAGTTCATATTGACAAAATTTTGACTGTAACACCCTTTAGTTACGATCAAAATTTTGTCGAGATAAACTTGACACGTTTCTTTTAATCGTGCATTTAAACACCCTGAACGTATCTTTTGCTGTAGGTGTGTGCGTGCCTTTATTTCAATTGATGCCTCTTTTTGGTTTTGTCATTTGCTCTTCAGTTATTAAAATGGCGTCCAAACAAGAAGTGCAATGCATCAAGTTCGAGCTACGAGTGCAACACAAAAATCTGAACCTTTCGCACGAAGAGCACGCGAAGTCGGTAAAGAGGCAAGACCAATAGGGGAGAACAGTATAAAACGCACTGGTGGAATATTTTGACCTACTCAATAAATATACTCAAATCTTCAACGCTATAGTCAATGGAACGATAGTTTATCAATGTTTAAATAGAACAGCATAACTCATAATTTTGTAGTACATTATGGCACTAAATACCCCAAAATATGATCAAAATTGAAGAAATTGTCATGACTATACCTCACATGTAAATAATAGTGTCATAAGAATAAGCTATTACCATGCATTGATATCCATGGTTTATAATTAATCTACTTCACATATAACGCACACAATAAAACTTTAAGATAATGTCAAAACTTCGCTATAATTCCACATATTTTCAGAATATTTAGACAAAATCATGCAAAACTGAAACTGGGGCAGAACGCACCGTGGCGTTATGTATACGTCTACACGCTTAGAAAAAAGTACCCAGTGAAGCGGTTGAGTGTATAAAGCAAGCGTTGGGTACAACTTACTTACTTTTGGTAAAATTCTACCCAAAAGTAAGTAATATGAACCCAATGGTACATAAACACAATTAAACGCAACGTGCCTCCTACACTATACCCTGGGAACTTTGCTGTGGCGTACATATAAGGAGTTGTAACACATCACAACAATCTCGGTGTCTTTATTCTATACCCATAGAATTTGCAAGATGACGTCACTAGTAGATAGTAGCAGTTCATCCGATGTGGGGTTCAGACAGATGAGTGGCAAACAAACAGATTTGCAAAGCAACTCCGTCATTTCATTCTAGTTCAACCCAATTGGCTGTTTGACTACCAAACTGAGATTAGAGAGGACGTGGTGATACACTGTGGTGCAAAATTGGACGGGCAAGAATATCATTTGGTAAAGTAGGTGACAAAATTCAGTAATAAAATATGTTCAATAGTTTATTAATTTCTTTTCTTTGTTGAGATTAGATTTTTGGCATTTTGATTTTAAAAACATTATAATATTTCAATAGACTAATAGACTCGAAAACTACTGAACCGATTGGCGTGAAATTTTGTATGCAGGGATTTTAGGGGCCGGAGAAGGTTCTTATTCCCTTCTCTGGAAAGAGGGGCTCCCATACAAATGAAACACTAATTTCTACATAACTCGAGAACTAATCAAGCAAAAGAAACCAAATTGAGCATGTGTGAGTTTTTGAAGGCAAGAAAGGTTTCTATGGTAGGTTGAGAACCCTCCTCGTCCTAAAAAGGGGGGCTCCGATACAAATGAAATACAATATTCTGCATGCCTCGAGAACTAATCAAGCAACTGGAACCAAATTTAGCATGTGGTGGTTTTATAAGACAAAAAATGGTGCTATGTTGATTTGAAACCCCTCCCCTTTCTGAAAGAGGGGAGATCCCATACAAATGAAATGCAAATCCTTGCATTACTCGAGAACTAATCAGGGAAATGGAACCAAATTTGGCTTGTGGAAGATTTTGCAGGAGGGAAATGTTTCTATGGTGATTTGAGACTCTTCCGCCATATGAGAAGGGAGGGAGGGGGGGGGGGCTCTCAAACAAATGGAACACAAATTTCTGCATAACTCGAGAACTAATAAAGCAAATGGAACTAAATTTGGAATGGACGAGTTTTTTAAGGCATGAAATGAGACCCCTCCCGCCTCCAGAAAGGGGGAATTCCTTGCAAATGAAAAACAAATTCCTGCATAACTCGAGAACAAATCGAGTAAATGGAACCAAAATTGGGTGAGTTTTTGAAGCCAAGAAATGTTTTTATGGTAATTTGAGACCTCTCCTCACTCTGGAAAGGGGGGCTCAATACAAACGAAACACAAATTTAAACCTAACATGAGAACTATCTCTACCGCTATGCAAATTTGTTTGCAGGGGTTTTTGGGTCAGGAAAACGATCTTATAATAGTTCGACACCCCTCCCGCCTTTAGAAAGGAGGGCTCCCATGCAAATGAAAAACTATTTTCAAAGTTGTAACTTTGCTGCCCTTACTACAGAAGAATACGAAAATAAGGTCCTCATGCAGCTAAATAATCAATATGCGGTAATGCAAAAACAATTCAACGAACTGCAAAATTCCACCCATTTCTTCCTCTATCCAGAAAAATACAATAAGCAAACCGACTTTATTCAAAACCGTCCGACAATGATGCCAAAATATTCGACATTGTTGCTATGAAAGTCTGTGTAAACAATAATTTTATAAAAATACAGGAATAAAAAATAAACTGATGATATCCAACATTTAATGTTATTTTTATTGCGCACAATCACCATCCCTGAAAAATAAGCTTAATTCGCTCTTTTGAATCTTGCTAATTGAGGAGCTTGCATTTGCAGTTCTCAAAAAGGTGTATCTCGAAATCGAGTTGTCTCATCGGTTTGATGTCTGGGGCAATGTTCGGCATAGAGAGAAAATATGCACAGTATAAACACATCCAGTTTAAATGGATTAAACTGTTGGGCGATATGCAAGAGTTGAATGCACATTTTCAACACAACTCCGAATAAAAAAATCTCAGGTAGATTTACAACCGAAGTATTGTCAACCATACAATAGAATCTCATAGTATGTATTAATCAAGGTGTTTATTGTTCTACTTAACTATAAGATGACAATAGAAGTTATTAGTTAGCCCACAATCAGAATCTAATGTAAACTGAGACATCGACAATAGAAAAGGGTTGTTATGTATCTTAACTATAGAAAAATCATTATTTTCCGAACAAATTTGAACCAATAACTATTAATTGTATTGTTTAACAATTGTTGAAAATCCAAGCATATGGAATAGAATTGTAGATCTATTGTAATGAACAATATACGTTTTTCCATTATCTGATTCAAGAACAATAAGATTCATGGTCGGAAATAGATTTTAATGTTATTTTATATAAATGTATTGTAATTGTATGGTTATTTTTATCCGGGAATACACCAAAAATAACTGGAAGAAATCATTGTTCCTGATAGTGGGATTTTGTAACTTGTTTTTCAAAATACTTTTAAAGGCAGAGAATTTCACTCGAATCTTTAAGCTGTCAGTGTTATTTTAACTCAAAATTTTCCAATCTTTCCGAAAAATACTTTTGAAACTGAAAAAACACGGAGTACATCCAAAAAGGGCCAAAACTTATTAAGTTATCAAAAAATCAATATTGAATCAGTAATATCTTCTAAACGGTGCATCTTAGATAAATGTTACCCAGGTACTTTTTGCTTGCAAATTTGATGTTCTTTCATAAAATTAGAGTGACAAACTTTTTTAACTTTTCTTAATAGCTTTTTTGAAAATTGTAATTTTTTTTAAATTTTTTTTTTTCATTGTAACCTATTTTCATCCAGAACAACTCAACTGTGCACTAGATAGCATTTCAAGTCAGCTATAACATAAAGAATAATGAAAATTATTGACAGGTACACTCTTGACAGAAAATCTATATTTTAGTTCAAAACACAAAACCAAACTTTTTTTTACCGTGCATATATTTCTTCCATATAGCACCAACAATTGTCTCAAAACTTCGCCGAAGACACCAAACCAATTCGGACAAACCGTTTCCCGAGATACAATTTTTGAAGATATCATGCATTTTTCATAGGCCCTCTCATAGGCAAAGGCTATGATTCAAAATGGCGAACCAAGTATGCAAAAACGGCGTTTTTCTTTTCCCAAAAACTTGTATGCGTAGGTCTCCATGCAAACCGCAAACACAGAAAATAAAAACTGGAAAACTTCCCCACTTGTTCTTGGAATCGCTCTCACTTCCTCCTGACACCGGATCGACTCCATCCAGATATCTCTGGAACGAGCGGCGGGTCCACCGGACCTTTGCGGAATTATTCCACTCCCTCTGCCACCTGGCCATCAATGTAGCTCTGGTGGTCCTGCGTATTTCTCTTGTGCCCCTCTGCTCGAAGCTCTCGGCATTTTCTTTTACTGTGATGTCAATGGGCATCATCCCCGCTAAAACGCATACCGCGTCGCGTGACACTATGCGGTATGTGCCAACCACTCTCAGACACATTAGCCTATGAGGCTCACCGTAAATCATTATCGACAAGGCGACGCTTGCCAGGAGCCTGCGCTTGCTCCCCTGTACCGCTAAACTATCCGACATCATGCGAGATAATGTCGATATAGCCGAGGAGGCTTTCTTACAGGCGTAGTCGACGTGACTGGTAAATGACAGCTTGTCGTCGATCATGATCCCTAGATACCTCAGAGCCCTCTTCGATTCGATTGTGCAGTTACCTGCTTCTCAAATTTTCGGTTATTAACGTCCGTGACCTCAGTCTTGTGGTGCGCCAGCTCCAGTTTCCTAGAACTCATCCATCCCTCCACAATGCCAATGGAGTGCAAAGCCGTTAGTTCTACCTCTTCGATGGATTCACCACATATCTCAAGAGTGATGTCGTCTGCAACCCTCGACGATCTTCATCGCGTCCGGAGATCTGCCGTAGTACCGTCGTCGTACATTATGTTCATGCAGCACCCGGCCCAGACCGCGCCTTGCGTGACGCCTGCGGTGATCTAAACACGTTTCTGGCTTACCTCTGGGTTGTACACCAGCACGCGATTCTGGAAATAGCTTCCTAAAATCTTGTTCAGGTATCCCGGCACGTGAAAACGTTGGAGCGAGTCAGCGATAGCCACCCAGGGTGACCATCGCATAGTAGCGGACATCTCTCCTCTTGCGTTGGATTGCCACTTCAGCCGTTTTGGTGACGGACAGAATTGCATCCACCGTCGAGTTCCCTTTTCGAAAACCGAACTGGGTGTTAGACAAACCGTCTAAGCCCTCCCGTGTGCTTGGTTAATCTGTTAAGAATAACCCTCTCAAGCACTTTACCCGCTGTGTCCAACAGGCATATATGTAGGTCTATATGCCGATGGGTCCCCAGGTGCCTTCCCTGCCTTTGGTAGCAGTACTAGAGTCTGGATTTTCCAGGCGTCTGGGAAGACGCCCTCGTTCAGGCATCTTTGCATCACCACCCTGAACATTCCGAGCGCCAGTGAGATAGCCGTCTTGATGCTGGCGCTAGTCCTGTCGATCGTGTGGACGTTAAGAAATGCGTTCGAGCCAACGACCCGCCTGATAAAGCTCACCCGGTAGTACAGCAACTGCTTACCACACGGTATCAGCGATCAACAGTAAAGGGTGTTTCGGTCAAAATTTGGTCGACTTAAACTTGACGATTTTCCTTTCATCGGGTATTAAAAAAATTTGCACACCCCTCATTTTGAAGATGTGTACGTGTAGCATCATGCCTCTAGTTTGATTTTGAGATTAGCACTTCAGTTATCAAAATGTCGTCGACGAAGGAAAAGTAACGCATCAAAATTTTGCATGTGCATGGCAAAAATCCAAACTACTCTCACGTCAAGTTGGCGAAACTGTTGCATGTGGCTAAATAAACAGTTACCAACGTATTAAAACGAGTTGCCCGCTGTTTCGAGTGGAGCCTCAACCTCTTCGTCCGAGATGTCGCACTGAAGCTGGGAGTGGTGCCTTCAACGGGGGATAGAGGTAAATAACGAGCTGGACTGTCGGCTTACAAGAAAGTGGTGACTCCAAATCGCGACGATAAACAAAACACGTCGGTCAAAGCACGATCGCGAAAGTTGTTTGCGACGATGCTGACGAAGTTTGATTGCGTGGTACAGGACGATGAAACTTACGTCAAGGCAGACTTTATGCAGCTTTCTGGACAGGAATTGTATACGGGAAAAGATGGCAGATATTTTCAAGCACATTAAACTGTTCGTGAAGAAATATCTGGTGAGGCAGGCCATCTGTATCTGTGGGTTAAAGAGAGACGTTTATATTCTGACCAGAACCGTCAACCAGGAAATTTATCTAAGTATCTGAGCGAGTGCCTGCAAAAACGTCTACTACCTATACTGAAGCAACACAATTCATCCGTTCTATTTTGACCGTATTTGGCATCTTGCCATTACGGGGAAAAGGCCATTGGAGTATGTAGTGTATGTAGCCAACAACAACAACAAACCTCCCGACACAATATTGGGCCATCGTCAAGCGGAACCTTAAGAAGACTCAAAAAGCTGTTGTGAGCGAGAAACAGATCAAGGCAAACTGACCGCGGCGAATAGAGTGGACAAGGAGACAGTGCAAAATCTTTTGGCAGGTATTGAACGAAATACATGGCAATCGCTGAATGTTTCTTCCGTATTCTGTACTAACTGAACATGAAGCAGAAAAAAATGACTTTTTTATAAAAAACTTTGATCGACTCACACACATTACAGTTTAAACAAATTTTGATCGGAACACCTTTTAAGCAAATTTCACAACTTCTGTTAAAAACGATCGCACGCGTTACCCAAATCGAAAAGTTTAAATAAATTAAACGCGAATGGCACTCGGTTAAAGGGTGATACGGTCAAAATTTGGTCAAGGGAAAACGCGTGTAAATCGGTGAAATCGTTTATTTAAAAAATCAAATTAAATTTCTTTTTCAAGTTCAATTAGTATAAAATTCAGGAAAAATATTCAGTTAGGCTTCCGCTTTTCCAAATCCGAATTGCCGGGCCTTACGCTTGACTCCTGCCATCAGATTTTGTACAGCCACCTTGTCCACCTTCTTCGCCGCAGAAAGCCAGTTTGCCTTGAACTGCTGCTCGTCCTTAGCAGTTTTTTTGGTCTTCTTTAGGTTCCGCTTGACAATAGCCCAGTATTTCTCAATTGGGCGGAGCTCTTACGTGTTGGGAGGGATCGTGTCCTGGGGAACCACCTGCACGTTGTTGGCGGCGTACCACTCCATGGCCTTTTTACCGTAATGGCAAGATGCCAAAACCGGCCAAAACAGTACGGAACAACCGTGTTTCTTCAGGAAAGGCAGCAGACGTTTATTCAAACACTCTTTCACGTAAATTTCTTTGGTTGACAGTCCCGGAAGCTATGAAAATGCTGCTTTTCAAGCCACAGGTACAGATGGCTTGCCAAACCAGATATTTCTTTGCGAACTTTGACAGTTTCGTGTGCTTGAAAATATCTGCTACCTTTCCCTTCCTTTTGCCGTATAAAACTCCTGTCCCGGAAGCTGCTTGTAGTCGGCTTTGACGTGAGGTTTCGTCGTCCATTACCACGCAGTCAAACTTCGTCAGCATCGTCGTGTACAGCCTCCGGGATCGCGCTTTGGCCGTCGTATTTTATTTATCATCGCAATTTGGAGTCACTACCTTCTTGTAAGTCGATAGTCCGGCTCGTTTTTTGGCTCGATGCACGGTTGTAGACGATACACCCAGCTTATTTGCGGCATCTCGGAGAGATAGGTTAGGATTTCGCTTGAAACTACCGGCAACTCTCTTTGTCGTCTCAGCGGCTTCCGGTTTTCGATTTTCCCCCGATCCAGACTTCCTGGCTGTCGACAAACGTTCCCCAAACACTTTAATTACATTTGTAACGGTTGATTTGGCAACTTTTAGCGATTTTGCCAACTTTGCGTGCGAGTAGCTCGGATTTTCGCGATGCGCGAGCAAAATTTTGATATGCTGCTCTTCTTGCTTGGACGGCATTTTGACAACTGAAGAGTGAATTCCCAAATCAAAATAGGAGCAACATTCTACACACACACACCTTCAAAATGAGGGGTGTTCAGGTTTTTTAAATGCAAAATTGAAAGAAATACGTCAAGTTGATATTGACCAAATTTTGACCGTATCGCCCTTTAGTTGTTGTTCTGTGGCTCAAGATGCAGAAATCTACATTGACAGAGAGGTCTCTCGGGAGCGTACAAATTTAACTGTGACAGCAATGCTGGACAATTAATTACACCCCTGAGCAGCTTCCCAGAAAACATAGCCAGAGCGGCCCACCGTCTCACCTCAAGTGGTTCGATGTTAAGCAGACGGCAACGCTCTTCGTACGGAGGCAGGTTCGTGAGATCACGCAACCTGAGAAAGTGAAGCGCATATCTTACGAACTTTCGTTGAATTGCTTCAATTCTGGCGAGTCAAATGGCCTGGAAAGGGCACAATACAATAGCACATGGTTCTAGTATGGATTCTAATATGGAGAGTTGCGTAGATAAGGCATAGAACATACGATCACATCCGATGCAGTTCCACATTACCGACTCGCCGGTAAAGTCTAGTAAGCAAATTTTACAGCTCATGAAACGGTCGTACGCAATAACGTTTACATTTAAAAACAAATGACTAAAATTGACAATTTTTCATGGGTTTACCTTCACCTGCACTGACAAAACTACCCCTGCATCATCAATCATAGTAATCCATGAGTCAGTAGATAAAATTTGACAGCTCTATCAGTCGAACTCTAACCGTGATGGCAAAAACAGTACACAACTCCGTTCAGAAGTATGCGCGTTCAAAGAACGGCACCTAGCCGCGTCGAAAATGGACATCGTGCGGCACTTCGTGGACGCCGGATACGCTAGTTCCGGTCCATCTTGGCACTATTAGACAACAGACAACATAGCATCGAACGACAGCCCGGTTCCGGACGACCGACGACACTGAGCGACAAGAAGCTCCAAAGGCTGCTGAAGAGGAAGACCGAATTCCGAAAATTCTTCAGGTAAATATTTGAAACGTACTCCAACAATTGTGTCGCAAAAACTGAGGAGGAATTGAAAAAAAAAGAAGAAAGAACTCAAAAACATGCCTACACGCATGTTTTCGTCCGCCATGGGGAATGTTCCGGTTAACTACCGGAAAGCCGCTCGCAAGGGCGTAGATTTTTTTTTGCAAATAAGCTTAAATAACTACCTTCCATGTGAAATTTATCAAAAGTTATAACCTGTCTTAGCTTTTTTTTATCACCATCCGAAAAAAGGATTTTTTTCAATGCAAACGTCAGGCAAATTTCACAGCTCATGTTGAAACGATCGCACGCAATTACAAAATCGAAAAGTTTGCAAAAATTAAACGCGATTGGCACGCGGTTAGGATCGAAGTTTAAAAGAATCAACTCTGATTGACGACTGGAACCAAAAAAAGAAAGCGCAGTGAGCGTAACTGCTTGTAGGCTCCCTGGTGGGTCTGGTCTGGGTTCAACCCCAGCAGAGGTCAGTGATATTTTTCTGAATCGAAAAGGGAAGGGAAGTGAAGCCGTTGGTTCCAGCTCATGTGATTATGAGTGCGATATATAGGGAGGAGATGCCTTTCTCTGGTGATGAACCAAATCAAGGCTGAGAGCTACCTTTATAAAGAAACAAGATGAAGAAGCAGAAGAAGTAATTAATGTTCAAAGTGATTCAATTGATACTCTACACTGAGAGACATCTTCGTCAAAAAATCAAGAAAATAAGATTTTTCAGCCTTAACATATAACGTGCTTTCCATTCAAAAGCCCCAATCTAAGTAAATCTACAGCAAAAGAAGAAGAAAAAAATCGCTTATCTAATCCAGCCAGAAGCGCTTAACGAACTTCCGACCCATCGTAGCAAGCTGCAAAAAAAAACAAGAAGAAAACTTAGTAAAATCTACGAAATCCAATTTCACACGCCACTCCCAAAACTTTCTGCCTAGTTTCAGCAGTTTGAAATCCTCCCATAATTGGATTCCCACCAGAGGAACCCGATGTCGTCTGCCAGCTGGGCCATTGTTTGCCCATCTAATTCATTCACGCCCGTCGCACATCCAGTTGATTCATATCAATGTGTGCGACCACGACGCCAACGACAACCAGGACACTCATCGCCGGCGTCCGGAAGAGAAAGGCCGAGTGCGGGGGAGTTGGGGGGGGGCGGTTCTTGTTCAAACTTTTTCTACCGACAGGCTATTATTTGAAACTTTTATTTCACACTGGGCGCAATAGACATATCATAACTGGTGGTAGCTTGGAGGACGAGGCCCGAGTTCAGGAGGTTGTAAAATGTTCCGCCTGAAATAATTTCCATCCAGGCAAATGTGGACGGTGGCAAGTGTCAGCATAAATTTGCCAGATATGTGCATCACGAGTAGCTGAATCAACTTCCAACTTAGATTTTGTGCCCTTCGGTGGGAAAAAGTTGCGTCCAAACTGTTATCCATTCGAGCATCGGTGCAAGGATATTCGTTTGGACAGCAGAAAACACCAGTTCGTGTCTCAAATTGAAACGTTCATCGAGCGTTTGGTCACACGTGACAAACCAATTAACCTGATATGACATCAGAAAAAAAAGTCCTCAGATTATCCCAAGATCTAAAGTGATAGTCGAGTCGACGCCATCTAGATGAAAAAAAAGAACCCACAGCCACCCTTGTTTATCCAAATTTAATTCACAGCAGCAACAACGAATTGACATCGCATTTCACCCGCTGTCACTTCCCCCTGTCTCCGCCGTCTCCAAAGCGATGTCATTTCCTAATTGGACGAGTTTGCGTCGCGAAAAAATAAACTAAAATAAAGAAGTCATCCAGCTTCGCCCCCCTCCCCCTCCTCGCACCGGGGAAAATCGTCCTTGCCAGCACCACTTCCGATGAAATTTTTATCATCACCGTCGCCGTCGTTCTCCTACATATGTGGGGGATGTGGCATCCATCGACCGACGTTTCATGTCTTGTTTCGTTTTTACGGGCACCGACTGGTTCTAATCCGGTGGCAGAAAAAAACAAAAAATAAACCCGGAGATGGAGAAGCCATGCGAAAAGGATATAAGTTTATCATTTTTACGTTACAACAACCGGCACAGCGCAAGCAGCAGCGGAGGAAGAGCCGGGAAGCAACCGGATGGACCTAGCTGGCTTGCCTGCCTCCTTATCGGGTTTGACAGCCATTCGACGGAATTTATGGCATCAAGATTTCGCTGCGAGGGGCGGGGACCGGTTCAAGGATGTTCCGCACAAGTTGAGGAGTCAGCATAATGCGCCGGAGTAGGTAGTGCTGCTGGCAGAGTGTAGTTCTAAGCTGAAAGCTTTCCCATCGGTCGGGGAGATGGGAGGCAAAAATTGTCCTCGACGTTTGATGGAGTAGATGGCAAATGTGATCGGAGTGGAATTAAGAAGTGCTGTCCTTAGTTTCGGGGATCCGGAATCGTAGGGAAGCAGCACTGGCAGACCTAATTCGATGAGATGGGTCATAATGTTTTGTTGACGTCGAACGAGCTTTTTTTTTCTGCTAGGGAATGGTAGTAAAAGTGGGTGGGAAGTTTGACTGCAATTTTACGTCAATTTAGTGTAATGGACGAAAGTAAATTGGGCTGACAGAGGTGGATGCGGCTTAGCAGTTGGTAGGGAAAGTAATTTGAGTAATGGATGTGGTTTAGGTCCTTCTGTTTCAGTTTTGCACAAATTTGAATTTCAATAGTTCTCAAGAAGTTGATCAGTTTCCACTGCCAACCTTGCTACAGGGTGGGTCTATAATTATTGCAACACTTTCAAACTTGCATCACTTTTTTAATAATGCATTTATAATAAGCGATTTAATGCTCGAACGCAGTGACAACCCAAGTACAGGGTGGCCACAGACTCGGGAAAATCGGGAAATGCGGGAAACAGGCGGGAATTTCAAAAGTCATCGGGAATTTTTGTCATATGGAAGGAAAAATACTCACACCTTTTTCAAATGATTTGAGTAGCGTTTTGGTCATTTTCTCGGTCCACCGATCTAATTGTTCAGCCTGTTCAGAACGTACCGCTTAGAGCATCATCAGCGGTGGTCTACTTTAACATCTTTATAGTTGATTTGCATCAGAAAACTTAAAAAGAACCAGCTAAAACAGACCAACTTTGCGTTCCCCGCACCGGTGTAGTATTTCTTGTTTTTAAACCCATCAACACCTATCATCTTGTCAATCATACAATAGAAGTATTGTTTTTTCAAAGACCGAGGATTTTTCGCAAATTTTTTACCATGGATTGGTTTGAGTGGTGGTGAGTGTGTGAATGCATGCATCTCATTTAAACGATATTAGATGGTGATAGATAGCGCCACGCCAAGCTATGACAAGAAGCACTTTTTGTGACGTTTCAACATGCCAAGAGATATGATCCTCGACATTAAAGGGTGTCCACGATGAAATTGCAACACAAAATTGATTCGCAAAATTCGAGTTTTCATCCGATTGCCATCCCCGGCCATAAGATTCTGCACAACCTGTGAATCAACCGTTTTTTGCATGTAAACCCATACTTTCTTCAGTTCCTCGACTGTCTTCACTACCTTAGGTCGTTTAAGAAGGTGCTGCTTCATAATCGCCCAGTACTTCTCGATGGGGCGGTGCTCCGGAGTGTTGGGAGGGTTGAACATTTTCGGCACGAAATTGACCTTATTGTCCGCATACCACTTCAGCACGTCCTTGAGTAGTGGCATGAGGCCAAATCCTTCCAGAAGATTGTTGGGACGATGTGGGCCTTCAGGAGAGGAAGCAGCCGCTTCTGAGGCACTCTTTATGTACACCTGTCCGTTCATCGTGTCCTGGGTCACGAAAGGTGCACTCCGCTTCCCGCACGTGCAGATGGCTTGCCAAACCAGGAATTTCTTCGCAAATTTGGACATCTTCTTAGTGCGGACATGCTCCGGAACGCTGAACTTATCCTTGGCCGTGAAAAACAGGTTGCCGGGGATCTGTTTGAAGTCGGCCTTCACATATGTTTCGTCGTCCATGATGCAGCATTCAACTTTCGTCAGCATGTTGAGGTACAACTTCCTGGCACGGGTTTTGGCGGACTTGTTCTGCTTCTCGTCGCGATTAGGGGCCTTTTGTACCTTGAACGTTCGAAGCCCAGCCTTAGTTTTGGCCTTCTGGACAAAATTTCGGCTTAGGTGCAGCTTCTTAGCCACATCCCGAACGGAGGCATTCGGATTTCGGTTGAAGGCCCCAACTACGCGGTTGTGATTTTTGGTGTTGTACGGAATACTTTTTCCATCACTTCTGGGCTTCCGATCGGTGGTCAACCGTTCCTCGAACCGCCTAATCACTCGCGACACCGTGGAATTCGCGATTCCCAACGTTTTAGCGATGGAACGATGTGAGAGATCCTTGTTCTCGTGATGAATGCGCAAGATTTTATCACGCACTAGCTGTTCTTTCGACTCCATTTCCGCGAGTTTTGATCACAGAACTTTAAAACTTGCAGGATGTAAATAATGCACTATGAACTAAATCCACCCAAATTTTCATTAAATTCTACCCAACGGTTAAAAAGTTAGAGCAATTTCATAGTGTGGCAATTTCATCGTGGACACCCTTTATGCAACAACTAGTGTCAACTGATGGCTTTTTCCAGGTGTTGTGATGCAGCTGGACATGTTGTTACATAGGTGCACTGCAGCCTAACGGATATTGGCGAATGTCCTCAGCTAGTTCTCTCGACGAAAACTTGGGGGTTGGTGACCCTGAGGATGTTTTTGCAAATCTGTCCTTAAGACTTACGGCCCGCAGTATTTACGCCCCCAAAATCGGAAAAGGTTAAGAAACTTATGGACAAAAGTTATCTCCCAAAACTTCGAAAAAAATCTTGTAAATTCAGTGCTCTTAGAAACTCAGGGAACTTATCAGAAGCTCGGTATACTTTTAAGATTTGACTAAGTCTTTCCCGAGGTGTAGCTATTCTCGCTGATGTCAAAGGAACAGACCATAAAATCAGGAAACTTTCCAGAAATTAAGGGTTCTTCCCAGAAGTTCAGACAACTTTCCTGAAATTCAGATTGTTTCCTAGAAATTCAGGGAATTGTTCACAAATTCAAGGAGCTTACCACGAGTTCAGGGAAGTTTCCAAAAGTAAAGGGTTCTTCACAGAAATTCAGGTAAATTTCCAGAAATTCAGGGGGCTTCCAGAAGTTTAGAAAACTTATCAGATTATTTTGGGTATTTTTCAGAAGTTCATAGAACTACTCAAGATGTTCAGGGAACTTCCCAAAAATTCAAGGAACTTTCCAGAAAATTAGAGAACTTCCAATAGAGAACAGTCAATAAATTCATGAAGCTTTTCAACAGTTTGCGGATCTTCCTAGAAGTTTATTGAACTTCTTAGAATTTCATGAAACTTGCTAGACAAATACAAAACTTCTTAGAAGTTCAGCAAACATGTAGGAGTTCAAGAAACTTTCTTGAAATTCAGGGTTTCTCATGAACTCAAAAAACTTTTCAGAACTTCAGGAAATGCTCACAACGATCATGGAACTCCCCCAAAGATTAGGAAACTTTCCAAAAGGTCAGCAAACAACTCAAACATTCAGAGAAAGTCCCAGAAATTCAGAAAATTTCCCAGAAGTTTAGGGATCTTTCCAGAAGCTCGAAAAATCTCCTGGATGCTCAGGGGATTCAGCAATTTAGGAAATTTCTCAGCAGTCCTGCGATCTTCCAAGAATTTCAGAAAACTTCCTCCAAGATCGGGAAACTTTCCAGGATTTCAGAAAACGTCCCAGATAAACAGGAAACTGGATTTTTTTAGCATTCGAAAAGCTTAGGAAACATTCAAAGGATTTTTCCATAAGTTTGACGAACTTCCTAGAACTTCAGGGATCTTTCCAGGTGATCGAGAAACTTACTTATCGTTCTGAAAACATCCCAAAAGTTCAGGGTATTTAAGTTTTAAGAAGAACTTAAACTTATTACTACTCGATAATTTTTCGAACCCAACCAAAACGAGAATAATGAAATCAACTACTAATTGATTGAAATTTCATAGAATTTCCACCTATTCACAATCTTGGAGATCATAAAAAGTTCTTGTACGTTTTAACAACATCTCGGTAATGCTAAATATTACACAGAAATTCCACGGCTTCTAAGATTTATTTTTCAAATTCTCGTTTGTTATTTATATGTGTGTTCTGTTTTTTTATCACAGAATATGTTCTGTTTTTTATCACACAATATGTACCTGCTGGAAGTTAAAGGGCAAACACGAAATTATTGCGACACATTCAACAGGGCATAACTTTTTTACCATTGGGTAAAAATCAAGCAAATTTTGCACACTATCTCGTTGGTGTGTATTGTTTACACGCTGTCAAACTCGATGTCGTGTTTTTCGATTCAACGAAAATGGAGCTGAACCAACGCGAGTCGAGAGAACAAATTCTTTCCAACAACCTGGAATTTCCTGACCTGTCGCACCGGCAGTTGGGATAAATGTTGAACATTCACCATTCAACCGTCTCCAGAGTGTTGAAGCGGTTCCAGGAGCGGTTGACGTTGGACCACGGCAAAGGAGCTGGAAGAAAACCGAGACCGGAGAACAAAAAGACGGAGGGAAAGGTGAAGCGGATGATTAAAGCCAATCCCAACGTCTCAAGCCGTGATTTGGCTAAAAATATCGGCATGTCGCAGAGCTACGTCCAGAATGCAAAGAAGAGAGCTGGACTACATACATACAAGGTACAGAACTTCCCAAACCGCGATGAGCGGCAACAATCGACGGCTAAAACTCGGGCACGGAAGCTCTACGAGAAGATGCTGACAAAATATGGCTGCTGTGTGATGGACGACGAAACGTATATAAAAGCCGATTTTAAGCGAACTCCGGGGTTGGAGTTTTTCACCGGCAAGAGCAAGTTCTATGTGGATGACAAATTTAAGAAGAAGAAAATGTCGAAGTTCGCCTCCAAATATCTCATTTGGCAGGCCATCTGCTCTTGCGGACTGAGGAGTGAGGCTTTCGTGACAAAGGGCACAGTAAATGGCGAGATCTACAAATCTGAGTGCTTCGAGAAGTGCCTTTTGCCGTTTTTGCAGCAGCACGACAAAGCTCCGCAATTTTGGCCAGATTTGGCATCATGCCACTATTCTAAAAGTGTCTTGGAGTGGTATGAGGCCAATTCTGTCCATTTTGTTCCAAAGGACATGAATCCGCCAAACTGTCCGGAGCTGCGCCCGGTGGAGCAGTACTGGGCAATGATGAAGCGGGAACTTAGGAAGAGCAAGAAGACAGTCAAAGTCGAGAAGGACATGTTAAGAAAATGGAAAAAAAAACTGAGAAACTGGTACCGGATGACACTGTAAAGACTTTGATGGAGGGCATCAAGCGAAAATGCGTTCAACTCTACACTCAAGGCTCAATTAATTAACTTTTCTTTTGATTTTGGAAGTAAATATATGTATAAACTACATGTCATTTTCGGTGTCGCAATAATTTCGTGTTCGCCCTTTAAAGCAACTTCTGGGAGGCGAAATCTGATTTTCTAAGTTCTCGTCATTTCCAGAAAGTTGTTCATATTCCATGGATAATCAGCAAAATTTTTGGAATTTCATCCAAGTTACCAGAAACGTTAATAATTTTTCGGCAATTCAATGAATTTCTCTAAAGTTCCACCCTTTCTCTTCTCGAAAGACAGCGAGCAAACTTCATGATTATCTGGAAACTTCCAATTATTTTCTTCAACTGCCGAGAAGTTTAATCAACTTCTGGCATTAAATTAAATTTTTAAAGAGTGCGTTCAGTAAGAAATTTAGAAGCTTATATAAGTTCTGAAATGATGCAAAATAGATCCGGTATAATACAAAATTTACAAAAACCAGCGATGCAGCGATTTTTTTGCGTTTGGTCTAAACAAATAAATCCAAACCACGATTTGAGCCACCGTTGAAGATGCCCTTAGAAGATCTGGCTACACGGCTGTAACAGGTGAGGCCAGAAATGAACTTATCTTTCAGGTGGTGTCGAATGTGTTTGAAGTTTGGCGAATTGCGTTTGTAAGGGTGTTAACACATGGTGAAAGAAGAATTTGGGCAGCTGTGCTCAATGCCGTCTGACGTTGTTTGCCTGATTTCAGAGAAAAGAAAATGGTTTGAACAAATTTTGGGTAGAACCAAGAAGGAGCTACCAAATTTGACAACATTTGTTGAAAATTGGCTCATCCTGTCGCACAAAAAGGCGTATTTTAAATAAATGGAAAGTGTCTGGTGGTATATCAAACTGGAGAAAGTATGGGAGCTCAGAGATTTAGCTACGAGTAATTTTTATTTACTCATCTTAACAGTCGGGAAAATAAGGCAAAAATGCGGGAAAAAATCGGGAAAAATGCGGGAATTTTTATAATAAGATTGTGTGGCCACCCTGCAAGTAACATTGCCATATCCATCCAGCTTTATTAAGTTTTATTAAAGTTTTATAAAAGACACTAGAAATCAATTTGTTTTTATTTTGGTAGTAAGAGGTGCCAATAGATTTCAAATTTTAGTCAGGTTTATGAGAATCTACACAGCTTCTTTACAACGATCTTAAAACCTAGTCTTCTAAAATTCCTTTTACTCCTATCAAACTCCTTTTTATTTTAACTTTATGAACTCGTAAAATGCTGTTCTGTAATGCCGTTTTAGGACTTATTTGAATTATCTTATTATGGTCAGTGAAAAAGCAATTTAAAACCATTTTGCATCCAGTAAACTCAATAAACGGCAAATTGGCATTGAGGAAAGCCACCAAATGACCAAATAGTTTCGTAGTAGCCATTGTGAAGATCTATTGGCTTTTTAGCAAAATAATTATGACATTAGCTTAGATAACATTATTGAATTCCATGAATTTTCAGGAAATTTATGATAAATTAATCGAATATATTTGTTTCAATTATGCTTTTGTTGATTTAAACTTGCATAATCTCTGAGGCGCATTTATTTTCGGCTCTTATCGTGCCAATAGTCATCATAAATTAAATGCGCATATGATTTGGAGCATGATAATCTATGAAAAAATCAATTTAATTTGGATATTTTACTATCAAACAAAATTTCCCGCAACACTGGAACTATTTTCTTCGACATTATTTGCGGCTAAATGAATCAGAAGAGTAAAGAATCGAGCAAGGCAGAACAACAAAAACCAACCACGATATCACAGTGAAGTTTGACAGCAGTGGCTATTCGGCCTAAAGTCAGCTCTTCAAAATAATATACAACCGAGAAAGAGAGGGACCAAGCGGGCACCCAAGTGAAACGATTTGGATAGGGAGCATGAGACTGCCTCCTCCCTATTGATAACATTTCGCGGAACGAGGGCGGGCTGTTCGACCCCATCTATTGGGTTATTCTGTCAATCGAGGGCTCGGTTTTAATGCTGTGGGTGTGAACTTGCTTTTGGAAGGAGATTCTCTTCCTTATATTTGCGGGTTTCGCGCAAGTGTCTCTGTTTACGGTCTCTTTCCATACAGGAGCTTGATGATCGCAAACAACAATAGAATCCTGATCAAATCGTTTTTCAGATTATTCCACTGATATGGAAAGTTTCGTAGCTTCAATAGATGGTAGGATTTCATCATCATCCTCATTAATTTTCCGATTTTTCATGCGATTACCCTGCCATCTGGTGGTTGGTCCACCGGTTAGTAGTCAATATAGAGGATATTCCGTTTGGAATAAAGATGCTTGTAATACGGACCTTTGGCATTAAGACGTTTGGCCCAATGGAAGTTTGGATGAATGGAACTTTTGCATAAATACGATACAGTTGAAACATAATCAGAATGCTTATAACTGCAAATAAACTCTAGGAATATTTCATTGCATCGGAATGCTACCTTTTGCGTTTGAAAATATTTGTTTGGTTTCTTAGATCCATTTTTTAGATCTGATTCTGATTTAGTTTTCTAAGCAATACACATATGCTGATAGACAATTTCCGGCCAAACATCCATATGCCTAAGATCCATATGCCAAAGGTCCATATGCCAATCGTTCATATGCCAAACGTCCCATCCCCGTCAATATATACTAGTTGCCTATATATTGTGGAAATTTGACCGCTCCATTAGTTTGCTTACAACAGCTATGTCGCGAACAGTGAAACAACTTCGATCTATAGTTTGTTCGTGCCGCCTGCTCCATCCAGGCCTAAAAAAGTCGGCCATCGTGGCCCACTTTGTGTCGGCCGGATACGATCGGCGGAGATTCTACAAGATTCTGGCTCTTATGGAGAAGGAAGCGACCGGAGGATTCAGCATGGTAGCCACTTCTTTCCGTGCGATGGGCTCTAGGTCAACGTGACCGACCAAAATAGATATCCACTAAGTAAAAGCGTCAAACCAACCCAGCCTTGTCGGAGAACCAAGCGAACACGCAGAAACAACGGCTGAAATTTATGGTCAAAGAGATCTTTCCGGATAAGCTAAGGAACTTATTCAAATGCGTACCGCCATTCGAAGGCAATACCAGCGAACTGGTTTGCCAACGCTAAAAAGTCACTGTGATCAAATGACGAAAATTATGAGAGCCATTCCGCTCTTTTTACCATCCATCCGAAAATGGTCGCTATTTTTAAATGTGATCATTACTTTACCGAAATTAACCAAACTATGTCCAGTTTCTTTGTAGAGTATTCTATGTACATCCACTCTGTTACAATGAACGTGTCCATCCACGCCTCCCAATAGGTGACATCCATTGTTTAGTGATATTTATGTAGGTCCAATCGTCATTTTAAGTTAGTTGAATGTCTGCTGTTATCACTAAGTATTTGTTCTTGTTGAAATTGTTTCTATGAATGTTGTTTCTTGGGAGATCTCCGATGCTGTTTTGCTGCGCGTCATTTGTAATCGTTTTCAACATTTTTGATCATCCGTGACGCTTGTCGGGCGTGCCCCAATGGTGGTCCTCTTCCTATTGACACTTCATTTCCTGTGACATGTGTGAGGGGTCCTCAAACTTGATCTATCAACGTATTTCTGTATTTCATTGAGGTAAACCCCCGCAGATGTGACTGGCCCCAGCGGCATCACTGCTGTTGGTTGGAATCGGTTCTCAAACTCGAAATTTCAACATGATATATAAAGCAGATATATGCCGTTCACTCTTGTGAATACCCCTCGAAAGCATCCGTACTGTTGGTTTGAATCAGTCCTCAAATTCGATATTTTAATATAGTTTGGTGAGCTATTGATAAAAACCATTCATTCGTATGAGTGGCTTTAACGGCACTGTTGGTTTAAATCGGTCATCGAATTTGATATTTCATATTTTTTTATTTAATTGAAATAAACCACCCACACTTGTGAAGGGCCCAACAGCATCATCCAAGATAGACAGTAGATTTGGCCCATTCCACTGTTGTGTTGTTTAGGCTTATTTTACAATCCTCAGGCGGAACAAGTTTGGGAGAGTTGGAGTGTGAAAATAAAATGACCAGGGTCTTTGCCGCATTGATACAGATCTTCCATTCGGTGAAATATTCAGACAGAACATTCAGGCTTCGCTGCAGTTTCGCTGTAAGCGCTCTTATTACCCTACCATTGTGGACGACTGCAGTATCATCGGCGAACAACGACAGAGATCCATTTTCAGGAAGCGAGGGCGGACATACATAGGTGAATAGATTGAACAGAAGTGGATCTAGTATACTTCCCTGCGGAACACCGGCGGAGATATCCTGTGCGTCGGAAACTGCACCTTGCAGCAAAACACGGAATGTCCTGTCCAACAGATAATTTTTAATTATCTTCACCAGGAAGATGGGAAGATTGTACATCAAGATGTCAAGAAGTGCCATGGCAGATTATTTCGAAACAGACTTGTGCCGTCTGAGGATGTTAATGACTCGATTAAGTTGGTGAATTGTCGACCGACCACGTCGGAAGCCAAATTGTTCGTCGAGCAAGATGTTCAGCTCGACGGCAGATGAAAGAAACCGACGGTAGATCTCTTTCTCAAACAGCTTGAATAATCCTGAGAGCTCTTGGAACATGAAGGGTCTTTCCCAGGTTTCTGGATAGGGATGACTTTGACTGACTTCCAACACGAGGGAAAGTATCTAAGTCGGAGGGAATGATTGAAAACCATCGCCAGATGGTTATAGAACTGGGGGCTCAATTGCTTGAGCTCCAAGTTCAAGATGTTATCGAAACCTGGGGCGTTCATGTTCTTAGACGCTTTGATATAGGTCACAAATGCGTCAGCTGAGATCTCCAACTCTTCCGAGAAGTCATTTGGACTTAGATGGATGTTGTTCACAAGCTGGCTAACGGCAGCATCGTGTGGACTGACAATGTTTTGTCCAAGATTGTGGGAGCTGACGAAGTGTTGACTTATCTCAACAGCCTTCTCTGCAGGAGTTATTAAGCGATCCGTGGAGCGATTGCTGCCAAGTGGGATCAACGGTGGAATGGGTCTTGGTTTAGTTTTTGAAATTTTTGTCAACTTCCAGAACGGCTTTGCATAATCTGGGAAAGAGCGGATCTTGTCGGCGAAATTGTTATTCTTAAGGTCCACCATTCTGGCCTTGATGATTTTCGTCACTGTGAATTTTTAGCGTTGGCAAACCAGTTCCCTGGTATTAAGTCTTTAGTGGGTCTATCAATGGGTACAGAGTCACTCACCTGATCAATCACCGGTACATGTGGCTCCCGGACCTGGGAGATCGCTTGCTCGATGCTCTGCAGCTGCCGTTCGATGTCATCAACCGAATCAAGGTGCATGTTGAAATCGATGTTGTCGTCAACGTGTTGTCGGAACCTCTCCCAACTGGCGCGATGGTAGTTCCGTCTGATGATTCGATGCCGGTTGAACGAGGAGCCAATTTCGACCATCACCAGATAGTGGTCCGAGCTTGCTCCTGGTGTACGATCGGCTGGGCGATGTTGTTCCCCATGTTGGTGAGGAAGATGTCGATTGTCGAGTGGACCCCGGATCTGCTCAACCGGGTGGTAGTATCCGGGCCTAGGACGGTATAATGACCCTCTTCCAGGTCTTCCTGCTGTACTTTTCCGTTCCGGTTGCGTTGAGTGTTCTCCCAGCCTTCGTGTTTTGCATTTAGGTCGCCGGCGATGATGAACTGCCCCTGCCTCCGAGTAAGCTTACGGATGTTGTTTCGTAGGGCCTTTGTTGCTCCGTTGGTTGTACTGGCTTGCTTGGGACAATAGGCCGCGATGATGGTGATAGGGCCGACGGCAGTTTCGACCTCGACTCCGATGGCTTCGATAGACTGCAGCAGGAAGCTCGGAAGCAGATGGCAGTTGATGTTGTAGCGCAGGGCGATCGCAACTCCTCCTCCATTAGAGCCGCTACGATCAAATCGCACAATCCGGTATCCTGGGATAAAGATGCTGATTTCCGGTTTGAGATGCGTCTCGGTGACGATGGCGATGTCAATGGCCTTCCTGTTAAGGAAGTCACCGAGCACAAGAGTTTTGTTCCGGAACAAGCATTCCAGTTGAGGATGCTGATGGTGCATTTACGGTCCATGTTTGAACAGAAACTTCATCGTCACGGATGTGGCGACTTTGAGCTGTTCCTCCTTGGAGCGGCAGGAACGTAGTTGGCGATAGAGCTCTTGCACGAGCTCCACCATTTGCTCCGGGTCGTAGAGCTGACCATCGACGGGTGGTTGCGTGGAAGTACTGCAACTCGGATTGCCCCAGCCTGGAGGAGCTGGGTTGGGGGTGGCGGCGGCGATGATGAATGGCAGTTTGCTTGGCGGTGATTTAATGGGATCGGCGGTAGGTTTGGCACCTGATCGGAGGTGGCGGACGGCGTTGAGCAGGCCGAGACTTGGTGGATAACTTCTTGCGGATCGCCAAAAATTCAGCACGTTTTAGGCAGGTTCGACTGCTGCTCTCATGGTTTACGCCACATTTTTGCACTTCAGTAGCGCACCTTCTTCCATCGGGGCACAATCGTTGGTACTGTGGGCTCCAGCACACTTGCCACATCGTGGTTTCATGTGGCAGTTACGAGTACCATGGCCGAACGTGAGGCAGTTGCCACATTGCGTCACGTCGTGCTGCCTCGGACGATACCGGTCCCACTCGACGATGATGTCGAAAAGGGCCCGTGTTTTTAATAGTTCCGCCATCGTGACGGATCCCTTCTCAACCCAGGACCAGATAGAGTTGGTCCCGATGATTTCCCTGATGCTGTCGTCTCACAGGGAACACCTTCACTGGATTAAGAGCGGCCGCTTGCAGCTCCTTGACGCAGAATCACCTTCAGCGGCTTGTTTCCTGGTGCATCGTGCGTACAGAACTCGTATCGCTTTGCGACTAGGTGAGTTCCAACAGCCGATACTGCACAGCTTGTATAGAGCAGATTAACTTTAATCGCTGCAAGCTCCGTTCTAAGTGCAGCGATGTTTCTTGACGTGGTAAGAAGCGGCGGGATCTTCACCTTTTTCGGTATCTCCTGTACCGGGAGCGCAGCAAACCGATTGCTCACTAGCAGACGGTCGTTGGGGTCCGATGAACCGGTGTCATCGTGCCGTAGCCGCTTGCAGCTGCTAGGTTTTGGTATGGTTTCAGGAGCTGATGCCGCTGGAGTGGATGTCACCACTTGTTGATTTTTTCGACCCATTGCCACGACAACAGGTCGAGCGAGAAAATTTTCACAACCTTGCAGCGTTTCCTTCTGGCTTGCTATCGCTAATAACTTAGCAAGCGCTGGCGATATTTCATGAACCGGACGCGCAATCGTGGGAAATTGGTCGGGAGAAGGGAGGGGGGGGGGGGGGTACGGTAATAAAACAAACTTTGTATCGATAAAGTGAAAAACACGACCGAACGTGTCGCTTGTTCAAACTGGAATGATTCGCACAATTGGTGTCACCCTTATATATCGTGCATCGCCGCATATGAGACGTTCCTCATTGAAATTTGAAGACTGTGATAGGAAAGTACATTAAGGTTTGTTGCACGGTTTTTTTCGGCGATAACTCCAGAACGGAACAACTTATCGACCTTATTCAAATCACATTTTACGTTTTGGGCCAGAAGTAGTCATACGGCAGTTTTTCAAAAAATTCACAATTTTTGGTGTAAATACTCAAAATTTTAAAAACTGTATTCTGACCATTGCACTATGGTCCAGATTACGAATTTACGAGGAAACATGCTCCCAGCGCCTAAACTTAAAACTTTAAAGCAAAGTGATGTACTACAACATGGTTTGTATCACTAAGGCCAATTTTGTGATGTTAATTAAAATTAGGGTGGTCCTCATTTTCATGGAAATACAAAACCTAACTTTTTTATTTGCAGAAATAGACGTTTACATTCTTGCGCAAAGTTGTAGCGCAAAAAATTTTATGGAATTTTCATCTATAAATTTTTATATAGCTCAAAAATTGACCAATTTAGAGCAATTTTCCCTCATCAACTTAGGGTGTACCATAAAAAATGTCTTTTTGGCCCTAACTTTTTCATTTTAATTCTCACCGTAAAGTTGTGTTGAAATGAGTTTTAGAACTTATAAAGACGTGTATTTTGGTGCACGAACCTAGCCGCTAGCTTCAATCAATCAATAGTTATTGAAGTTTTTCTTAAAAAAATACGCGCTTTTCAAATGTTGATTTTCATGATTGGGGCAGACACAAAAAAAAAATTAAAGACGTCATTCAAAAGGACAATTTGTATTGTTAAGCATACGTGAAAACTAGAGATATGTTATTTTTGTATCTTGAGAAAATTACATTTGAATCTAGCATGATTAAGAAGAAAAACTTCAATAACTATTGATTGGTTAAAGCTAGCGGCAAAATTAATATATCAAAATACACGCCTTTAAAAGTTCTACAACTCGTTTTAACCAAACTTTACTATGGAAGTTGAAATAAAAAAGTAAGGACAGAAAAACTTTTTTTTATGGTACACCCTATGTTGACGAGGGAAAAGTTGCTCTAAATCGGTCAATTTTTAACTTAAAAAAAAAATGGTGGAGAAACTTGAAATAAAAACAAAGGTCCATTTTGTGATGTTAATTAAAATTAGGGTGGTCCCCATTTTCACGGAAATACAAAAACTCACTTTTTTATTTGCAGAAATAGACGTTTACATTCTTGATCAAAGTTGTAGCGCAGAAAATTTCATGGAATTTTCATAAAAAAAATTTTTTCTAGCTTGAAAATTGACTGATTTAGAGCAACTTGACGTCTTTAATTTTTTTTTGTGTCTGCCCCAATCATGAAAATCAACATTTGAAAAGCGCGTATTTTTTTAAGAAAAACTTCAATAACTATTGATTGATTGAAGCAAGCGGGCTAGGTTTATGCACCAAAGTACACGTCTTTAGAAGTTCTAAAACTCATTTCAACACAACTTTACGGTGGGAATTGAAATGAAAAAGTTAGGGCCAAAAAGACTTTTTTTTATGGTACACCCTAAGTTGATGAGGGAAAATTGCTCTAAATCGGTCAATTTTTGAGCTACATAAAAATTTATATATGAAAACTTATGAATGTAAACGTCTATTTCTGCAAATAAAAAAGTTAGGTTTTGTATTTCCTTGAAAATGGGGACCACCCTAATTTTAATTAACATCACAAAATTGGCCTTAGTGATACAAACCATGTTGTAGAACATCACTTTGCTGTAAAGTTTTAAGTTTAGGCGCTGGGAGCATGTTTCCTCGTAAATTCGTAATCTGGACCATTGTGCATTGCGTGGAAAGGTAACGCATACAAAAATAAACGAAGCAATATAAAATGTTTAAGTATGTGAATTTATCAGCTCTATTTAGTCTTTTTTGATACTGTTTCATACTAAAAGTGGACCGTATCCTCCGTGCAAAAAAAACCTTAGTGTACTGTGCATTCCGTAAATTTATTCTGAGAAATCGGCATTATAAGACATCACCGAAAATTTGCGTTTTTTCAATAGTTGAATGTTAAAAATCAATAGTTTTAAATATTTAAATCGAAACATAGTAAATATTTCTATCGATTGGTGCAAACATTTTAGAAATTAATTGTGAAATGACTTAGTTATTAACGTTCAGAACCTAAGCATATTTCGTGACGCTCCAAATGTTCGTACTCGCAACGTGTACACCTGTACTGAAAACAAAGACGTAGTCCTTGGTAAATAGTTTCAATCGGAATTCGAACCCTAAACCTTGGGATCCAGAGACGAGCTACAATCTCACGAGACTATACACGATTGCTAGTCAATTGAAAGTGTATAAGTGTATCTCGACAAATGCAACAGTAATCATTTCACCCGATTCCGTATGGGATGAGTCTTGGACCTTTGCTTTGTGGTTCATAGCTTCGATCGCATGAAAATTGTATTGATAATTTCCTAAGTATAGGTTTTTTTACTAATAATATTTCACTATTTAAAATTCTGGCATAACTAATTTCGAAGCCCTTACAACGCTTGAAACGCTTTCAAAACATTGTTAATTTTCCAGGAGGAGAAGCAGGAGGAATCAGTTGATTGCTTCAAATAACATTCGCAGGTCAGATCCAACGAAAATAGTAACCCTCTGAATATTTAAAAGTTTGCCAAAATAAGTCCGTTTAATGCGCCATATAAATTGAAACACCTTCTGCAAGTCGTCGTTTTGTTTCTGCATCTTAACATCTCAACATACCACTAGGACACCAAGCTTTAAAGTTCACAATTTTCATCGCCCGATCCAAACCATCACACTGTCCCTGATAGCATCGATTGTCCTTTGCCAAGTTAGCCCATTGACACTTTTTTCCCATTCTCATCGTCCTTAGCTTCCGTAACTATCACACAGCTACCATAGTAACAAAACGATAACTTTACCCATCTCGTTGCCGCCGCCGTCGTCTTCGTCGTCGTCGTCGTCGCCTACTTTTGGCTTGGTTGATAATGATGACGACGATGGTAGGTTCACTTTCGAACCGTTCAACCTCAAGACTTGCCTCGATATCTGAGAGTTGGGCTTGCCTGCATGCCGGCCATCATCATCACCTTCGTGCGGCGGTCGGACGGACTAGGATGAAAGGGATAAGCTGTAATTTCCACCGCGTCATCCGTCCGTCCATCCGTCCACCCGGTAGCCAGCCCTGTACGGTCTCTGTTTTTCTTTCTCTTTTTCCGCCCCGCTGGATACGGGATTTATTATATCGAAAGTTAAATCGATAAGACCATTATGATGTTGACTTTTCGTTTGGATCCATGGCCCACCGAGCACTATCCGGGATCGGTCGTCTCGTGCCTCGTCCTCGTGCCAGTGTCGAAGTGAAAAGGCAGCGACTTTCTGCACTTTCACAACTCGTCGAAGCCAGAGCGGAGTTGGAGTTGGAGCGGAGAGTGGCCTTGGTGTTTGAGTAAACTTTTCCTCCCCACTGTTGCCACAGAGGCTGGGAAAATTTCGGTCTCGGTGACGATTGGCTCCGGTGAGGGTCGGCTTGTTTTTATTATTATAGATATTGAAAAAGTCGGCAAATTTCCATTCTTATCTTTTGTGCGGCGGAATACCAGAGGGGGTGGGTTAGGCAATCGAATTCGTCATCCTTCTTAATGCGAGGACGAAATCGAGACTAGCAGAAGGAAGGAATCGACAGAAATACGACCGTAATCTGTCTGTTTACTGATCCGTCAAATGTAAATCAGCTACAATTTGCCGTCTCAGGCGCGCGGGACAAAAAGCTCAATTTTCGTAGTAGGCTTTGCCGCAGATCGAAATGAAGATTCTTGCCGAGGAGGATTGTGGCATTGTGGCAATAAAGCTTTGATGAAAGATCGCCAATTGAGGCGTGAAATTAGTTATTTATTCAGCATGGAAGAATTCGGAGTATTTGCTTCCATTGGTTGAGTTTAAAACATTCCAGGGATTGCAAAATATCATCATTTTGTGATCATCGGTCAATCGTGCAAATATGATAAATGAACTGCCTTGCTAACGACAAAGTTGTTAGGGTAATCAACAACAGAGTGACCTCCCCCCTAGCCAATGGCGAGCCCTGCAGTAACTCAATTGATTACATTGAAAACCTTTTTTTTCCCGAGAGCAACCCCTTGAACCCGCTCGTAGTCCCCTTTGTCAATGAATTTCCTCGGAGAAAAAATAAAAGGTCCCTCGATAATGGCAGGTCATTACCATCACCGCCCTCTCGCTACGCCTGCAGTAGCCACGGTACGGAAGTCGGACAAGCGAGCAAAAACACTGGCAGAGTGTATCAAACTGACGTTTTTCGGTATCTCGCCGATTCCCAAATAAAGGGGAATATTCCAAATGTAGGAAAAAAGGGGCTGCCTATCTGTAAGTGATAGGCGTGTTCTGGGTGACCTTTTTTTATTTTTAATATTCGGAGTGATGGGATCAATCTGAGGCCGAAGTAGATTCTCAAACTTTTTTTTTCGTTGCTGAATGTGATTGTTTTGAATAATTCGGCCATGCTCTTTGTCTGATGTCTCTTTGTCTGGAGAAGAAAAGTTTCTTTTTTTTTTTTCTTCAAAATAACAAAATCAAGTTTAAGTTAAATATCTCGATGTGTTGAAATTGAAAACACGGAATTCAACAGGCACAAAAATGACAACAATTGTTAATCTATATACCTAGAGTAATTCATGATAAGGGCTCAAAATCCTCATTGTAAACAATGACTTTAAAAGTTGTTCTGTCACGAATCACGAGAAAACAACGATATTTAAATACTCCATGAGGTATAACCAACGATAAACGATTACATACTCGTGTGATTTTCAGAAATCACAAACGTAATTTGTGAACGACCCTCGGTCCCTTTCATTTCATGTATCGTAATTTTTGAACAGATCTTGGATTGTCAAGATTGACAAAGAGAAACGTCAATGTGATGTATGTTTCCAACGTATATAAAGTACAAGGTATTATATTCGCTGCAATGTTTATGTAGTAGTACGAAAAAGCAGAAGCAAAAAATTATGAAATTTCGTCAGAAATGCATGAAATGTAAGTAGTTTCGATTCAAAAGTCAGCCAAACGCAAATTTTTTGCTTGATTTTTGTATGTAGGTATTAAGTAACTCTTGTGCATTACATACGTATACAAATTGATTAGACAAATATGTTATCTAGGGTATGTGTCCCTTAACTCAGCCTAGTATGCAACAATCGATTACATTTTTTATTATAACTCTTAAAGTATTTGAGCTGGAAGCAAAATTTAACTAGCTATACACTTACTAAGATATGTTCAATAAGCCATCTGGTAGTATGTATCAGGAAAAGTTACACAACACGTTTTATAAAGTCAGATACTTTCGAGGGATATGGTACCAAATTGGGTTTAATTATGGATGCAAGTTCGTCCCATTCAATGGATTTGTTATTAAATTCTGTCTAGGTACAATTTTTTTTCTGATTTTCTGATTTAAAGCACTGCCAGCTGTTTTCGCTCTACCTAAAAAACAATTTCATAAATCAAACTATACTTAAACTGCTAAAAAACACTGAGGTAATTTTTACATATGATTTAGCGGCCATTCGGCAATCAAAACATTATAATTCACTGTACACAGATGTTGTTCCTTAAGTTTGTGTTAAAATGAGCCATATGAAAAACATTCAACCGAAACTCAGACATTTGTATTTTAAATGTTATAAATAACAACATTTTTACTACGCTTTTCATACAACAGGCCATAGTTACGAACATAGAAAAAAATATGTCCCTAACATTGGGTCCACCATTTCCTTGTTAAATCATTGTTATTTTAACTGTGTGACCGGTTAGTTTATAACATATGACTAAATTCTGTACATCTTTGCTGCATTATTTGGTTCAATGATTCAATTTCGGCAAATTTAGATCCTTTGAAGATCGTGTAGAAATTCGGTTCTGCTTAGCCAGTAAAGTCATGTGTCTAAAAAGTTAAGGAAATCGAAAATTACGCGGAAGTGAACAACTATAAATTGATTAATAATGTCTTAATTGCTTTGAAATCAATCGGTCATGCTGATAGTAACATGATTTTCTTGATGTTGAAGGAGATGTTCGCTCATCACCATGAGGCACCAAGAGTGAACAACAATGTTTTTGGCTAGAATTGAAAGATATGAAGAGAAAGTTTTTGATAGTTCCGCTAGTGTGCGGCAGGCTCGGAAACATAGCAGATGTTTTAGGAAAATTGAGCGAAAAGGGCATGTGTACAGTGGTACTCGAACCAACGACATTTTTGCCTAACATCCCACTGCGGGGTAGGTTAAAGCACGGACTGAGTCCGCCACTTCAACAGGCAAAAATGTCCGGTTGGAAGACGCTCATGTACCACTGTGGCTTGTATAGTTATTCTAGCGATCTATTGTGTGCACTCTGTTTATTGATGCGCACATGGGAGAGGAACTCTCTCCTTTTTTGGGTTTGTTTTGATGCGCACCGACTGACGATCACTAAAGTTTTTTCTCGTCGTCTCCAACGTAGAGACCTCGGATAGAAACACCGTGAAGCGATGCGATACTGGTCCCCACCAGTTTAATTAATGGTTACCACCATTTATGGTTTCACATACATTAATTGTTATTTTATATGATTTTATATGCGCATCAGTAAACAGAGTGCACACAATAGATCGCTAGAATAACTATACAAGCCACAGTGGTACATGAGCGTCTTCCAACCGGACATTTTTGACTGTTGAAGTGACGGACTCAGTCCGTGCTTTAACCTACCCCGCAGTGGGATGTTAGGCAAAAATGTCGTTGGTTCGAGTACCACTGTACACATGCCCTTTTCGCTCAATTTTCCTAAAACATCTGCTATGTTTCCGAGCCTGCCGCACACTAGCGGAACTATCAAAAACTTTCTCTTCATATCTTTCAATTCTAGCCAAAAACATTGTTGTTCACTCTTGGTGCCTCATGGTGATGAGCGAACATCTCCTTCAACATCATAATCGTTACTCCTCGCACGGAGAATATATAAAATAACAATTAATGTATGATTTTCTTGATTATCGCCGAAATAATGACATATTTGGTACATAGGCCGAATCAAGGAGCTAGGCTAACATTACATCCCGTTACCTAAAGGGCGATACGGTCAAAATTTGGTCAATATCAACTTGACGTATTTCTTTCATTTTGCATTTAAAAAACCTGAACACCCCTCATTTTGAAGGTGTGTGTGTGTAGAATGTTGCTCCTATTTTGATTTTGGAATTCACTCTTCAGTTGTCAAAATGCCGTCCAAGCAAGAAGAGCAGCGTATCAAAATTTTGCTCGCGCATCGCGAAAATCCGAGCTACTCGCACGCAAAGTTGGCAAAATCGCTAAAAGTTGCCAAATCAACCGTTACAAATGTAATTAAAGTGTTTGGGGAACGTTTGTCGACAGCCAGGAAGTCTGGATCGGGGGGGGAAATCGAAAACCGGAAGCCGCTGAGACGACAAAGAGAGTTGCCGGTAGTTTCAAGCGAAACCCTAACCTATCTCTCCGAGATGCCGCAAATAAGCTGGGTGTATCGTCTACAACCGTGCATCGAGCCAAAAAACAGAGCCGGACTATCGACTTACAAGAAGGTAGTGACTCCAAATCGCGATGATAAACAAAATACGACGGCCAAAGCGCGATCCCGGAGGCTGTACACGACGATGCTGACGAAGTTTGACTGCGTGGTAATGGACGACGAAACCTACGTCAAAGCCGGCTACAAGCAGCTTCCGGGACAGGAGTTTTATACGGCAAAGGAAGGGAAAGGTAGCAGATATTTTCAAGCACACGAAACTGTCAAAGTTCGCAAAGAAATATCTGGTTTGGCAAGCCATCTGTACCTGTGGCTTGAAAAGCAGCATTTTCATAGCTTCCGGGACTGTCAACCAAGAAATTTACGTGACAGAGTGTTTGAATAAACGTCTGCTGCCTTTCCTGAAGAAACACGGTTGTTCCGTACTGTTTTGGCCGGATTTGGCATCTTGCCATTACGGTAAAAAGGCCATGGAGTGGTACGCCGCCAACAACGTGCAGGTGGTTCCCAAGGACAAGAACCCTCCCAACACGCCAGAGCTCCGCCCAATTGAGAAATACTGGGCTATTGTCAAGCGGAACCTAAAGAAGACCAAAAAAACTGCTAAGGACGAGCAGCAGTTCAAGGCAAACTGGCTTTCTGCGGCGAAGAAGGTGGACAAGGTGGCTGTACAAAATCTGATGGCAGGGGTCAAGCGTAAGGCCCGGTAGTTCGGATTTGGAAAAGCGGAAGCCTAACTGAATATTTTTCCTGAATTTTATACTAATTGAACTTGAAAAAGAAATTTAATTTGATTTTTTAAATAAACGATTTCACCGCTTTACACGCGTTTTCCCTTGACCAAATTTTGACCGTATCACCCTTTATATGAATAAAAATGAGTTGGGGTTTCCTTTGTCACGATTTAACTCGCGAGCGAAAAAAACGATCGGCGTGAAATTTTGTATGCAGAGATTTTTGGGGCCGGAAAATAATCTTATGATGGTTTGAGACCCCTCCCTTCACTGGAAAGGGGGGCTCCCATACAAATGAAACACAAATTTCTACAAAACTCGAGAACTAATCAAGCAAAAGAAACAAAATTTAGCATGTGTGAGTTTTTGAAGGCAAGAAAGGGTTTTATGGTAGCTTGAGAACCCTCCTGTCATAAAAGGGGGGAGCTCCCATACAAATAAAATTTAGTATGTGGTGGTTTTTGAAGACAAAAAATTGTTCTATGTTGATTTGAGACCCCACCCTTTCTGAAAGGGGGGGAACCTATTCAAATGAAACGCAAATTCTTGCATAACTCGAGAACTAATAAGAGAAATGGAACCAAATTTCGCATGTGGAAGTTTTTGAAGGAGGGAAATGTTTCTATGGTGATTTGAGACTCTTCCGTCATATGAGGAGGAAAGGGGAAGGGGGTGCTCTCAAACAAATGAAACCCAAATTTCTGCATAACTCAAGAACTAATCAAGCAAATGGAACCAAATTAGGAATGGACGAGTTTTTTAAGGCATGAAATGTTTTTATGGTGGTTCAAAGCCCCTCCTCCCTCTAAAAAGGAAGGCTCTCATACAAATGAAACAAATTTCAACCAAACATGCGAACTATACCTACTGCTTTGCAAATTTGTATTCAGTGGTTTTTGGGTCCGATAAAGGATCTTATGATAGTTTGACACCCCTCCCGCCTTAAGAAATGGGGGGCCCCCATGCAAATGAAAAACTATTTTCTGCATAACTCAAGAACAAATCAAACAAATGGAACCAAATATGGCATGTGGAGGTTTTGTAGGCAAGAAATGTTTCTACGGTGGTTTGAGACCCCAAGCAAAAGAAACCAAATTCAGCATGTGTGAGGTTTTAAAGGCAAGAAAGGTCTTCGCCCTGAAAGGGGGGGCTCCTATACAAATGAAATACAATATTCTGTATAACTCGAGAACTAATCAAGCAAATTGAATCAAATCTGGCAGGTGAGGTTTTTGTAGATGAATACTGTTTCAATGCTTGTTTGAGACCCCTCCCTTTTCTTAAGGGAGGTGGGGGCTCCCATATAAATGAAACACAAATTTATGCATAACTCGAGAACTAATCAAGAAAATGGAACCAAATTTGGCATATGGAGGTTTTTGAAGGAGAGAAATGTTTCTATGATGATTTGAGACCCCTCCGCCTTCTTAAAGTGGAGGGAGGGATCTCCCATATAAATGAAACACAAATTTTTGCATAACTCGAGAACTAATCCAGCAAATGGAATCAAATTTTACATTTGGAGGTTTTTGAAGGAGAGAAATGTTTTTATGGTCATTGAGACTCTTCCACCTTCTGAAGAGGGGTGGGGGGGGGGGGGACTTGCAAACAAATGAAACACAAATTTCTGCATTACTCGAGAACTAATAAAGCAAATGGAATCAAATTTGGCATGTGGATTTTTTGTAAGGTCAGACATATTTCTATGACTACAAATTAGAAGAAAAATTAGTATCTTTCATTTAATTCCAACTACCTTTGCTTATCTTCGACAGATACGCGTATTCCGTCTACAATGTGCAGACTTCTTCAGTGTCTCGTACTAATATTTCAACTTAAAGGAAACCTTCGCCACCTGCCGTATATATACTATTTTCTAAATACAATGCGTTTACCTATCATTATGTTGTTTATACCTATCTTATTATTATTTTGTTTATCCTGAGTCAAAAACAAGTGTACTTAATGTCTACCTCACTTTTTTTCCCATCTATACCTACTTATTGTGTACCAGCTGGTGCTCCGCTTCGTCGGGTTTGATGTCGTTTGGGTACTAAGTTGAAGAGCCATGTGTAACCGTTGCCTTGGTCTTTGTTTAGTAGATTTGTGTTCTGTTGTTTGTTTATTTCTAAGCTTTCTGCGACGTCTAATTTCCAGGGTGTAGATGTAGTCCGTAATATTGTGATGTCATTCATCGTTATGTCGTGATTTTCCGTGAAGATGTGTTCTGCGACTGTTGATTTGAAGTTATGTGAAATTCTTTTCTCGTTCTGTTTAACAGCCTTAGTCACCTCCGCTAGATGCTCCTTGAACCTTGTTGCCAAGGTTCTCTTTGTTTGACCTACATATATTTTGTTGCAGTGTTTACACTTGATTCTGTATACCCCTGCTCTGCCTAATGTGTCTACTGAATCTTTGGTGGAGCCTAACATCGATGCTAATTGGTTGTGCCTACTAGAAAAACCTAAGTCTAAACCAAATTCCCTAAGTCGTGGTTTTAGCTTTTGTGTAATGTCTTTATCGAAGGGGACGGATACACGTTTCAGGGGTTCAGGTGAGTCTGAGAGGGTTGTTTGGGATTTCCTATGAAGATGTCTTTCCTTTTTGTTGATGATCGCTTGAATTGTCCTCTGACGTACCCATTGAGTCTGGCAGTTTCGAAGATATATGCTAATTCTTTGGCTTTTCCAGTTTTATTGAGAGGAAGGGTCAACATCCGGTGGATCATGTGGTGGAAAGTGGCCATTTTGTGCTGAAAAGAGTGGTTTGAAGTTTATGGGATGACTCTTTGGGTGTTTGTGTGTTTTCTGAAGATTTCAAACTCTAAAGGAGATGGTGACAATGATTCTCTCACTACTAGAAGGTCGAGAAATGCAAGTTTTCCACCCTTTTCTATTTCATGAGTGAACTTAATGTCTTTGTGGAGATTGTTGATTTCTTGGAGAATTAGGGAGAGATCGTCTTTTAAAACTACGGTGAAGATGTCGTCGACGTATCTCCACCAACGAGTTGGGAGTAATCCTTTCGCTTTTAGGATTGTTTCCAAATTCGCCATAAACAGTTCACAGAGGAATGGGGATAGATTTTAATTGTTTATAGAATGATCCTCTGAAAGTGAAGTAGTTCTCTTCCATGCAAAGTCGAGTCAGCTTAAGGTACATCCGCATCTTTTGCTTCCATGTTGTGTCATCTCCTTGTTTCAAAAGCCAATCTTCTAGAAGGTTAATTGCGTCCTTGATCGGTACGCTAGGGAAAAGGGCTGTGACGTCGAAAGATACCATTACTTCATTGTCATTTATATGACCTGATGACTGTAGCTGTTGTACAAATTCCTGGGAGTTGTTAACCGATCGACGACCGCATGCACGGAAGAACAACTGACTCATCTCAACAAAGGATTAGGACACGCGGTTACAACCAAGCCCGACGTGGAACAGATCATCATCGACGTGGAGACAGCAATTACAAACACTCTTCCGGCATCTTTACAAGCCAGGACTATCACTTCGTCATTATTAAGGAAAAGTCAAGTTATTAGTATGAGACACTGAAGAAGTCTGCACATTGTAGACGAAGTACGCGTATATGTCAATATAAGCAAAGGTAGGATGAATTAAATGGAAAATACTATTTTTTATTCTAATTTCTAGTTACAGGTATTGCACTAAACAGCTCAAACCCTCTAGGATTCAGTTAAGTTCGGTTACCATTAAGGAATGGCAATTTTCACGAACAAAATTTTTGCTGTACTCTATGTTAAAAAGTTGGTATATTATCCAGACCGAGTGTAGAAAATAAAAAACCTTTCCATGACAATATGGCAAACAATAACAATATGTGTTAATGTAGAGGTTGTATGGTGAAAATTAGAGTAAATTTTTCGATAACAATAACGTAACATGTTATATCTTACATTCGGAATATAGTTTTGACTATATAGCAAATTGTTTTTCGTTATGCGAGTCAGCATTTGACGTTTCAGATATATTTATAAAATTGAGTAAAATTAACTTAACATTGAGTATGCTCGAATGACCGTGTGTGTATGAATACTACGACATCTGGCAATATACTTTACCTTGTTTTCATGGTACTTTGGTCTTTGTTTGCACAACGGGGGAGCGGCATGAGAATAACAAGATCTGTCAGCCCGTTTACTGGGGAGTGCTCAGTCAAAAGGGACCGTTTTAAATTGTTAAAAAGGACATTGAATTGAAAAAAACATTTGTACCAACTGTTCCATCTTAGCATTCTTCTTTGGTATAACTAACATTCTTCTGTCAGCTTCTGATGTAATATTCAGGAGAGTGATTGAGAATTCAAGAGAATGGCCTGAAACCATTATCATGAATTACTTGAGATATATAACAGTGAATTCCTGGCTTTCTGTCTGTCTGACCCTTATTGACTCGGAAACTACTAAACCGATCGGCGTGAAAATTTGTATGCACGAGTTGCTGGGGCCGAGAAAATTTCTGATAACCTTTCGGGAAGGGGGGAGGGGCAATATATTTTTTTGATGAATTATGAAAAACAAAAATAATTATATAATCAAATTAAATGCTGAGTTGAAGGTAATCTGAGAAAACCCTTGCTTGTAGTCTAAAGCTTTGAGATTTGTGCTCCAATTTCTCAATATAGGAGAGTTGGCTCCAATCCCGACCCTGTGGCCAATTCCGACCTCTCAAGATTCTCTCAGACAGCGCTGGTTCCCAAATTTTTAATAATACCAATGGAAAGCTTTCATTACACAAAGAATTTCAACGTAGATTGCATTGGTCGGAGAAATTGTGTTTTTTGGACTTCAATATTGATTTTTTAACTTGACTGAATTTGAGAAAAAATGTTCTACACGCTAATAAAAATTTGTATTCTAGTTTCAGTTCGGTTCACTCAAAATGCCCCTAATGTGGAATAATTCAAAATATGAGTTAAGTTTACTCAGTCGCGGTTTACGCTACAACTCAAATTCGGCATGAGTGCCTCTGCAATCCGTATGAGCACTCATGCTGTATTTGGATGCTAACGGACCTTTGTGGTTCCAGTTATAGCGTAAACCATGGCTGTGAAAACCCTAGCAATGTTGGTCTCTGCTTTTAAACAATTTGAGGCTGATTTATAGTTCTTACATTTAATGGGGTCAGAATTGGACCAGCCTCCCCTACTCTTGATGGGTACACTACTTCACAAATAAAACTAGATTTGTAAACATGCTTTTCATGAATTTATTAGAAATAAGTTTGATAACTTCAATGAAATGATTCCCGCAGTTATTTTGAAGTGATGGAAAATGATGCTCATTCCATGTGTGTATGGGCAAAAACTTGAAATTTTAAAAAAAATGATACGCAAAAACGGCTCAATGAACATTTGAGATTTTTTGATATGGTATGTAAAAATATTTGAATTTTTAAAAATATATAAAAATGAATAGTCGACGTGGTCCAACAATTGAAAAATCATAAAAAACGAATATTTTGACCATTTTAGCATATTTGAGTACATTAATTATTTTAAACAGTATTTTTAATAAAACAAGAAATACTGAGCTTTCTCTTCATAAAAAAAACATTGCTAATCGATTAAGTGGTTCTGAAGTTATGATTTTGTAAAATTAAAAAGTTTCGAAAAATTTCGATTTTTCTGGTAATAAAAAAAATAAAAAAATACGGATCTAATTATTTTCGATGAAGAACATACCAAGCAATTTGGAGCAAAATCGGATAACTTTTTTTTTCAACTCTAAGATTAAGTTAAAATGAGTTTGAATTTAGTTCGAAAAATTATTTTCAGAAAAATGCTTGTAAATTCCATTCAACAGATTTTAAAATTTATTAAAATTTCCAGCTTCTAACGGGACGCTTTATTGGATATGGATTGGATTTGGATTGGATTTGGATTGGATTTGGATTGGATTTGGATTGGTTTGGATTGGATTTGGATTGGATTTGGATTGATTTGATTGATTTGGATTGATTTGATTGGTTGGATTGGATTTGGATTGATTTGATTGGATTTGGATTGATTTGATTGGATTTGGATTGGATTTGGATTGGATTTGGATTGGATTTGGATTGGATTTGGATTGGATTTGGATTGGATTTGGATTGGATTTGGATTGGATTTGGATTGGATTTGGATTGGATTTGGATTGGATATTGATTATAAATGGAGTTGGCGTTGGAGCTGAAGTTGGAGTTGTATTTTAAGTAGCAGAACAAAATATATAGAAAACCACATGAACTTTTTATTCAGGGCGTTAAGTGTTTTGACAAAAAGTGAAGAGAAATGACATAATAAATTTAAAATAACAGTTGACGTGGGAGTAAGTGTTGAAGAGGAAGTTGGGGTAAGAGTTGGAGCTGGAGTTAAAGCTGAAGTTGGAATTTTGAATAGTGTATGGATTTGGTTTAGTTGTATTCGGGTATGGATTTAGATTTGAATGTTGGATTGAGAGTTAGTTCTGGATTAAGATTTTGATTATAATTGGAGTTGATGATGGAGTTGGTGTTGGCGATTTTGTTGGAGTATGAGATATAGTTGGAGTTGAAAAGACGGTTGAAGCTGGAGTTGAAGTTGGTGTTGGAAATAGAGTTGGAGTTGGCGGTGGGGCTGAAGTTGGATTTTGTTTTTGAATTCAGGTTAGGATTTTTACTTGGAGTTGGATGGAATCGGAGTTGGAATATTAATTTAAATATGGGTTTTGGTTTGGATTAGGATTGGAATTTCGTGTGAAAATATGGAATTGAATTTGAAGTTTGGATTTCGATTTGGTTCTTGATTACAGTTTGGATTAAAATTGGAGTTGGAGTTAGTGCTGAATTTATTGTTCCAGTTAGAGTTGGAGTTATATTTGGAGTTGAAGTTGAAGTTGGAGTAGGAGTTGTAATTGGAGTTGCTGTTGGATTTGGGGCTGACGTTGTAGCTAGAGTTGAAATTTAGTTAGTTTGAGATTTAGATTTAGTACGAGCCACTGAAGAAGTCTGCACATTGTAGACGGAATACACGTATCTGTCAAGATGAGCAGAGGTAGTTGGAATTAAATGGAATTAAATGGAAAATACTAATTTTTCTTCTAATTTCTAGTTATTTAGATGTTGATTTTGGTATGAATTTTGGATTCGATGTTAGTTCTGGTTTTATATTTGAAATATAATTGAGGTTGAACAGATGTTGTAGAATTTGTTAGAGCAGGAGCTGCAGTTGGAGCGGAAGTTGGAGTTCGAAAGGAAGTTTCAGCTGGTGTTAGAGGTAGCAATGAATTTTGAATTTACTCCGAATTTGAATTTGAGTATGAATTTGGTTTTCAATTAGATACAGATTAGGATTTGAATTATAATTTTGACTTAGAGTTAGCTGGAATCGAAATTGGAATTTAAATTTAGATTTGCATTTGGATTTGGATTTGGCTTTGGATTAGAATAGGGTTTTGTTCTTGGAATAGGGTGGCGTTGTAGTTAAAAATTGTTTATGGATTTGGATTTGGTTATGGGTCTAGATTTGGTTATGGATATGGATTTGAATTAAAGGTTTGGATTTGGTTCACGATTTATATATGGTTTTTAATAAGCTTTGGAGTTGGAGTTGAAGTAGGAGTATAAGTGAGAGTTGGAGTTGGAATTAAAGTGAGAGCGTAGGCTGAAGTCAGAGTTGGTGTTGGAATTATATTTGGTGTTGGGATGGAATACGAATTAGGATTCGAGTTTGGATTTGGGTATGGGTTTTGTTTTTCATGTTTTTGGGTGTAGGATGGTGTTGGAGCTTGAAATTGAGTTTGGATTTGGAGATGTAGATCTGGATTTTGGATTGGACTTGATTATGGAGTTAAATTTGAATTATAATTGGATTTGGAGATATTACTGGAGTACAATTTGTAGTTGTAGTTAGAGTTGGAGTAGAAGTTGAAGTGGTTGTTGAAGTTTGAGTTGGATAAAGAGTTGGAGTTGGATTTAGAATGGGGGTTGGAGATGCAATTGGAGTTACTGTTGGAATTATAGTTTGAGTAAGAGTTGAGGATGTAGTTGAAATTTGGACGTGGGATTTGGGTTCGGAATTGAAATTATACATTGGATAAATTTGGGTTTAAATTGGGATTTGGATTTGGAATTGCATAGATTTTTATTTGGAATTCGAATTTTGATTTGGATATGAATCTGGATTTGGATTTGGATTGGATATGGATTCTAGGTTTTATTTGGTCCAGGATTCAGATTTAGATTATAATTGGAGTAGGAGGTGGAGTTGGAAATGGAACGGGTTTCAGAGCTGTAGTTGAAGTTGGTGTTGCAATTGGAGTTGGAGTTGGAGTTAGGATTGGAGTTGGAATTAGGTTTCGAGTTTGGATTTCGGTATGGATTTCAATTAGAGTTTGTTCTTGAAAATGAATGGCGATGCAGTTGACATATTGAATTTGGATTTGGGTTTGGACTTTGATTTTGATTAGGATTTGAGAATGGTTTCGAGTATATTTGGATTTGAATTTGGATATGGATTTGAATTTTGGATTTGTATTTGGCTTTGAATTAAGATGTGGATTCCAATTGGACTTGGAGTTAAATCTGAAGATTATGTTGAAGTGCTAGTTTAGAATAAATGGGAGTAAAAATTAAAGTTAGAGTTGATGCTGAAGTTGGAATTCGAGTTGGGGTTGGAGTTAGTAAAGGTATGCCAAATTGGATTTGAGTTTGGATTTGGTTCATTTGGATTTGAATTATGATTCTAACTTGGTGTTGGAGTTAGATTTTGAACTTAAATTTGGATTTGTACTGGATTTTGATATGAACTGGATTGTAATGTGCCTTGGTCACGAGCTGACGTGGTTTTTTATACTGTCATGTATTTTCGCTCAGTTTGGTTATTATTAAAATGACGATAATATTATTTGTTTCCATACTATAATCCAGTGCTTAGCTATTACGTTGTGATCATTTTCATCGCAATGAATTACTCATATCAACGGCCACGTTATAGGTGACGAAACATTTTAACGTGTTTTGCGAGAATTAAATTTTAGAAAACAATTGATGGTGGAGTGCAGGTTTTCATTTGTATTGCGCACTCTTTTGTTTGAAGTTATTTGTTCTAAAGTGCGTTCCGTGTTATTAAGACAACAAAAATGTGTAAATTCTGAAGCGAAGATTCAATTTAATGGACAGTGGAGAGTGACACTAACTTTAACCTGAAGTTCTAGGCTGCAGAAGACTACTTAGTGAACTCCTGCCGTTTTGTTTGGTAGATCATTGTTCGTAGCTTGAGTAGGAAACCAATCGCTTCTATCAGACATTTCGTCATTCGAGGAATTTGCAGCGATAGAAACAAAAGATTTCATGATGAAAGAGTTGCTTCGAGCCGCATCTAGGTATAGTTTCCATTTTTTCGAATGCGTAAGTTAATACATGTGTATGTAGGGATGTGTAAATTTGTATGGAACAGTGCTACAGTTAGCACAACCGGCTGATTGTCGTTAAAATACATTAGAAAACAGCTGAAATTTCTTTTCTATTTTATCTCAGTTTTGCATAACAGTTCCTTACTTATCAATGGGTTTGAATTTCTTCACATTAACATTCGTCTTATGTAAATTTAGTTTATTTATTAAAAACTTCATTTCATTTTATTTATATAAACGAGTTTATTTTTACTTGGTCATATGATAATCGCATGTTACTTTTTTATTAAAAAATAGAAACGAAAGTTCCATCATCTTTTCCAGTTAATTATCGATAATTAGTGGGAAACTCTTTCTAAGCAAATATTCTCCGCAGTAGACTTTCAACGAGTCGTTGACACCTTTGGATAGGGATACTCTACCATCCTTTTTGTGCCATCTCCCAAAACTTCACCAGCTGAACATGTAGCTAATGGAAGACAATACCGCGTCGGCTACTATCTTGCGGATGGTATTTACCCACCATTGGCAACACTTATGCAAACAATTTTTTCTACAGTTGAATTGAGGAAGAAGGTAAAAATAACTTTCTCCAACCCTTAGCAAAGTTAAACTTTTTAACCCCAACCTTCAAAACTTCTTCAAAGCCCCAGCGCTGCAAACAGCTCTTTCTCAACAACTCGCTGACCAATGGTTAGGATTTACCTCCATTCTAAAGACTGAAACATAAAGAACCCCTTTCAATCCAGCTTCAGGTTGGCCAAAATGTACAAGCTTTGAAGTATTTTCGTAGAACTGGATCAATATGGAACATCTGAGGGGCACAACATAAAAGAATTGATCATCTTTCTTCTAATACATGGGAGCTCTATGGAAATTCAGATCCACCAAGAAACTGCTCAGTTTAAAAATATTAAAAAGTAATACTGAAGATTTGCAACACAACTGGCTTTACAGTTACAGTACCATTTCGAGAAGAGGTTATAAAGCTCTGCGAGATCTTAGGATGTGCGTAGAATCTTCACACAAATGAAGCTGCCTCGGCACTATATTACAGGAAAGTTCTTCCGTAAACTTTAAGGAAGGCCTTCAGATAACATCAGAGCACTTCAAGAAAGTTTTTCAGGGAACTTCAGGAAAGTTCTTCAGAAAACTGCCAGTAAGTGCTTCAGTGATTTTCTGGAAGTTCTGCGGAGATATTCCGGAAAAAGTTGTTCAAAAAATTTAGGGCAAATTCTGGCGAAAACTTCAGGGAAATTTTTCAGTGAAGTTCAGGGAAGTTCTTCAGAGAACTTCAGGGAAGTTCTTCTGAAAACTTCAGGAAAGTTCTTCGGAAAACTTCAGCAAGTTTTTCAGAGAAATTCATGGCAGTTCTTCAGAAAACTTCAGGTAAGTTCTTTAAAGAACTTTTATGAAGTTTATCAGAGAATGACAAAAAAGTTCTATAGAGCACTTCAAGAAAGTATTTGAAAAATTTCAGGAAAACTCCCACAAGTTCACAGAATAAGTTTTCTAATGATCTTCCTTGACGTTCTCTGAAGCACTTCTCTGTGAATCTCTGACGAACTTCCCCGAAGTTAACTGAAAAACTTCCCTGAAATTCTCTGAATAACTTCCTCGAGGTTCTCTAAACAACTTTCCTGAAGTTTTTTGAAGCACATCTGAAAATCTCTGATGAACATCTCTGTAGTATTCCTGAAGTATTCCAGAGAACTTCCCTGAAGTTCTATGGAGATCTTCCCCAAACTTCTCAAAAGAACTTTTCTGAAGTTTTCTGAAAAACTTCTGTGATGATCTTCCCTGAAGTTTTCTGTAGCACTTCTAAGTAAATCTCTGACTAACTTCCTCCAAGTTCACTGAAGAACTTTCCAGAAATTCTCTCAAGAACTACCTTGAAGTTTTCCGTAGAACTTTCTCGAAGTTCTCTGAGGTCCTGAAGTTGTGTGAAGAATTTCCCTGTATTTGTCTGAAAAGCTCTTCCAATGCTAACGTTTGCATTTAAAAAAATTGACTTTTTTTTTCGGATGGTGATGAAAAAAAAGCTAAGACAGATAATTGCTTTTGATAAATTCCCCATGGAAGGTAATTATTTAAGCTTACTTACGAAAAAAATTCCACGCCCTTGCAAACGGTCTTCCAGCTGTTAATCGGAACACTCGCCATGGCGGACGAAAACATGCGTGCGTTCTTCGTTTTATTTATCAATTCCTCCTCAGTTTTCGCGACAAAATGGTTGAAGTAGATCTTACGCTTCATGTTGGCCCAGAAATTCTCGATGAAACGCAGCTGGGGGACGTTGCGCGGGTTCGCCGACTTGGGTACCACATCGACATACAGCCGGTCCATCTCCTCCAACGATCGCTTCAAGTAGTGGGCCGACGACAGAGCCGGCCAGAACACCGCGTCTTTGCCCTTATGGTATTTCTTGATGAACGACGCAACTTCTAGCAGGCATTTCGTACTATAAATTTTCCCGTTCACGGCTAGTCCGGAGCGAAGTAAGAGCGGCTTTGACATCCTCTTCTCGCTGATTGTCAGCCACAGCAGCATTTTCTTGGGGAACTTGTGTGTGTGAAATGAACTTCACCTCGGAGCTCACTTCTTTTATGGGGAAGTAAAATACGAAGTGCCCTGCCTGTCGTTAAGATCCAGGATGAGATAGGTCTCGTCGTCCATCACCACCACCACGCCGTGATTTGCCGGGAAAATCGAGTTGACCATCTTATTAAGCCGCCGCCGCTGCGTCATTGCCTGCAGCTCCGAAACCAGTGGACATGACTTCCTCTTCCTCTCATGTATGTTCATGTTCGCCAGGTACTTTTTCACTCCCGGCCAAGCGCACGCAGCGATGTAGCCATTTTTCCCTCGGTCTTCCTTTTCAGTATCCTTTGGAGCTTCTTGTCACTCAGGGTCGTCGGCGGTCCGTAACCGGGGTTTCTTGCGATGCTCTGATTGTTGTCTAATAGTGTCAAGATATTAAAGATGCTGTTTTTGCCATCGCGGTTAGAGTTCGACTGATGGAGCTGTCAAATTTCGTCTGCGAACTCATGGGTTACTATGATTGATGTTGCATGGGTAGTTTTGTCAGTGCAAGTGAAGGTGAACCCATGAAAAATCGGCAATTTTTGTCCATTATTTTTAATCCAAATGATTTGCACAAAAAAACAGCGCATTCCGTTCAACTATTTTCTGCGCCAATCCAATTTCCCTTTTCTTTTGATATGGCTTAAGGCTCTGTGGATAAATCGAATGAGCCGAATGTTCTTATCAAATTGGTACCTTGTTCTTTGACAACCACACTAACGCCAACCAAATTACCCCAGCTCGCAACCACAAATAACCTCATCAAACATCGGGCCCCGTGTCGAACGGCTCCCATAATATCATCAGGTGGAATATTGATATCCTCCTATTATCCTCATCATTCGTTCTTAGCACGCTTTTGTCCTCGCCCCACCCTGCACCCAGCTCCCCCAACCGGATCGTGTCATCACTCACAATGCGAAGCCGAGTGGCAGTCGTCGCCGTCGTCGTCACGGAACCATGAAGCCAATATTCCTTATTGGCCCTCTATATCAACATTCGAATTCAATTTCGAGATTTATGATCTACTTTCATTCCTCACTCTTTTTCGGTTTTCGGGAGGACTTTCTTCTTCGATGATGATTTTGCTCTGCCTCGCCTCTGATGGTACCCATTCATTGATATCATCGTCCAATTCCTCCTTCCATGCCTATCCAAGTATATTGCCTTGCTGTTGGCCAGGGGAAAAATGAGATAATAATTTGCGTGTCTCGGCTTCGTCGTCGTCGTCGTCGTCGTCGTGTGGATTCGTAACTGCCATGTTTTCCGTTCACTGTGAGGCTTTCGAGTTTGAGTTGGTGAATTTATGCTCCTCGAAGATAACAGGGTCCTCCGCTTGCTGTGGCCATTAATCTTCCGCTGAAGTTGTTCCGGTGGTTTCTTCGGTCAGAGGGAATTTATTACTTGTTCGGGGAGTTTGATTGGGTTATGGGGGAGAAGATGGGAATTGAAGAAAAAACTCTGGTTAGACGTAAATGGGGTCATGTAGCGACATTTTCTGATAACCGAACTGACTGGAAAGTTTGGAAGTGAAAGGTTAAGGTTGGTGATCAAAGTTTGTAAGACATTTAATTATGACAGATGGCAATGGATGATAGATCTACAGGATTTCGATCTAGAAAAAATAAATAAATATTTTTTTCTATTCATTAATTTACTAGGCTCAGGCGCCAGACAGCATTACGGAGCCGAAATCATATTGCGTGTATAATAAATAGTTTGTTTTTTCTTTAAAAACTAGGTTAGCTTGGGGAACCGTAGTACTCGAGGTTTATTCAAGGTTAGGGATAACAATTTAGATTAGGATCGGGAAGGGTAATAGGATCTTATTTTTTTCTAAAACGCCCGCCTATTACAGAGTTGCAGTTGATGGCGAGCATAGCGACGATAATCTGTGACAGAAGGAGAGAAAGGAAAATTTGGAAGATAACAACTAGAAGAAGACATTTGGATCAAAAGCGTACCATGAAAATACAGGGAAATAGCAGCAGAGAAGGAACTACAATTAGATTCTGACATCATTTCTCTTTAAAAACCAATAGATTTGATTCATGTAATCTAAATCAAGGTCCGCCAGCACTTCTCTAACAGGCTTGGGCGGTTTTCCTTGAACCTGGAGAGTTTCTATCAGCTGATCCTGGTAGTCCCTGCCGCAAACACAAAGATTGCTGTCCGATAGTCCAACTCGGAATGTATGTGCATTCAGTTAGTAGTGATTGAACATCAGTCGGCTCATAACACAGATGAAATCACGCCGCACGTCCATCCCTTTAAACCATGCTTTCTTCGATACTTTAGGAGGAATTGAATGCAACCATCTTCCCAGTTCTCCATCTCTCCATTTACGATGCCAGTTCATCAAGGTCTTTTGACGAGCCAGAGAGAATAATTCATTGAATGCGATTTGACGCTCGTAGACATCGCCTTCTATAGCGCCCACCTTAGCCAGTGAGTCCGCCTTCTCATTGCCCGGAATCGAGCAATGTAAGGGGGCCCAAGGCATGACACTATAAGAGCGTTTAGACAACGTGTCGTAATCCATCATAGCGTTATGATCCATTGCGTCGTCCTTCCGGTACAAGTATCGCCGATAGAATGAGTCTGAACACCCTGCTGTGTTTCATTTTATAGCCTCGCTCAGAACGTGATTGGTCGAACACGAACAGCGAATAGAAACAACCCGCAAAAGCCACATCGAAGAAGACGAAGAGGATTTTTTTCGATGCGGAAAGCGAGCGAGTCGAGGCGAGTGGTGAAAACCAGAGTCGATAAAGAAGAGTTGCGCAAAGAGTGAAACCAAATCTACCTATCGGAGCTACCTATCGAGCATCCCATCTGAATTATACATGCACGCAAAATGAGAACTAATCGAAATAAGTGTTGCATGTTCTTCTTGTCATGACTCTTTCTAGGGACTCTAGTGAAAACAAAAGCTGAGAAGAACCGGTAGACACGGTCAATAGTGATTACCCAGATAATGATTAAATTATTGCTTACTCTTGTCTGTCTATTTATTTATTATTTATTTATATTTCCTACACACAGTACTCAAACTTCTTCGTTTTCCAGACAGGAAATACCGCTTGACCAACTTCACTGACCGAACAGCCTCCAGAGAGCTTAGACTGTCGGAGAAAATGAAGTAGTGCTCAGGTGGAAGAGAAGCTATATGTACTAGAGAATAGTATATAGCTGCTAGTTCAGCAACATATACAGAGCATGGCTTATGTAGCATGAAGCAGGCGCTATGACCCGTGTTAAAAACACCAAAACCACTGGAATCATCTGTTTTTGACCCATCTGTGAAGCGCCTACGGTTGAAACCTCGATCAACAGACGATCACTACCATGGAGATCCGAAACCACCTTCCAAGTACAGTCCAGCGATAGTGAACTCGAACAGATTGAGACGTCCAAGCGGCTATCTCTTGCTGGAAGTGCCACTCGTGTAACTTCCCCAGTGTTGGGAATGGTCATGTTGAAGTCTTCGCAAAGGTCATCGCATCGTAATTTGTTAACTAAAAAACTAAAAAGGCATCTAATTTTGGATACAGACTTCGACATTGTAGGAAAGAAATCGTATCATTAACCTCAGTAGACAAATTATCCATCGAGAGATATGAGAGTGGCGAGGATGGGCATTTTGGAAGCCAACTGTTTCTGAAAAGGAGCAACACAAGGAAGCATTGCTTTGATAATGTTCTATACGAGGTCGGAAGCATTGAAATAGTTCAGTATGATGTCCACAATACAAGAAAGTGTGAACATTGGAGAATCTTGTAGTTGCTCAACCGGCTCTGTTCATCGTGGATTCTTGATATACCCGTGGTGGGAAGCCTCGATCCGCCTGAATTTGGAATCCCGGAGATGAACGTTTCGGGGAATTTCCGCTCGTTTTGGATTTGGATATGTTGGGTTGGGAGTTACTGCAAGGAACTTTTCGTGGCGTTGTTGTGGGTTGGACGGTTCTCGCTCGTTTTTTTGTTGATCACTTAAATACGAAGATGACCCCCTCACCAACCTCAGAGTCATCAAGAGATAGAGAAGGGTATATATTACGTGATTCAACAGACGGGGCAGTCTTGCTCAGCATTTCGGCGTAACTTCACCGAGAACGCTGTAGCGGTGATCGCTTCTGGTAGTATCGCCGCCGTTTGTACGTCAGACACGCCTAGAGAGCCTTCTTACACGCACCGTCAATGTGTCTGTCCCCGAACGTTGGACAGCGAGTTTTGTTACAGCCTAACAGGTAACCGAAGCTTGCCAATTATTACGTAGTCTGGTAGTGCAGATCCGGAGAAAGTCGCACAAAAGGACCTGGGTATAGCTTTTATCGTAATGGACAAAATGTACAAACGCGCTCAGGTCGTCCATGAGGATGGACACGAGCGTCGAACGCAAACGACTTCAGACTCATAGACTCATAAGGAGTACCTACTTCCAGAATAACCTCCCTTAGCGATACGCCTGGGAAGCAGCACAACAGACCGAATCACAAATTCGGATTTCAATAAATGGAAGACAATTCTCGGATATTATCGACGTCCAGACCAATACCGGTGCAAACATCGATTCGGACCACTACCTTGCGCTGTAAACAACAATTGCTACCAACGCCCGGCACGGTACAATCTGGAACGACTGAAGCTAAAGCTCGATTCAAAGTAAATCTGGACGCACGCTATATCACACCATCACGTCCCTGGTTGTTGGAACGAAAAACGTTTGACAGGCAATTGTTGATGTTTGGAATTTAGTAGAAATTGGTGAAAAGTGTTTCTCAATTGATTGACGTATCTCGAAATTACGGATCATGGAACTTGAGAAAAGAAAATTAATTGTGCACAAACATCGAGATAATCCTTCGTGGTCTGCCTCACAAATAGCAAAAGTGTTAAAACCCCCAAAGTCAACGGTGTGTCTTGTAATCGAACGTTACAAGGATACATTGATTGTGGATAGAGTTGGATAGCTTATAAACCTTTTCCTCTCCCTCCTCGACACGGAATTCATTTGTCTACAGGCAGCAGAGAACGGTTTGTAATTCTTCCAAAGCCCTGGAGAACTTCATCGCAGGATACACTCTCTTCGGTGACCAACCCCACGATCCAAGTCATGTAGTCGATGACTTGGCAGATAAACATGATACTCACGTCTAAAAAGCTCATAGGACACAATCACACGGAAGGTGCTGCGTACCATCTACGGTGGAGTGCAGATAGAACACGGAACGTGGAGGTGGCGAATGAAGCACGAATTGCACCAGTTGCTGGGAGACCCTCCCATCGTGAACATCGCAAAAATCGGTCGGCTATGATGGGCTGGGCATATCGTGAGAATGTCGGACGACAGCCCTGTGAAAATGGTTCTCGAAAACGAACCGACAGGTACAAGAAGAAGAGGCGCGCAACAAACAAGGTGGATAGATCAAGTAGAAGGCGACCTGTGGACCCTCCGCAGACAGCGAGGCTGGCGAGTAACAGCCATGGACCGAATAGAATGGAGACAACTTCTGTGTACAGCAGAGGCCACGCCGGCCTTAGTCTGATTGGTAAGGTAAGGTACACAATCCCATTGGCCTGCTTGCGGTCTCCAACGGTGACACGCAGCTTACTGGGACCGACCATGTCGATTTAGATCACCGACGAGAATTTTTTTGATCAGATCCTTACTGATCTGAATGGTAGTCAAACGTTTGCCTTTGGCTCGAAAAAAATAGACAACGAATGGCCCAGTAGAGCCGGGTATGCCTTGGCTCGGGAGGACGATTGAGAAGAGTTGTCCATGGATGAAACATTTTTCAGGGAAATAACAGACGGAAGGGTAGTTATTGTGTGACTGGTTTCCGTAGCTTCTTGGTTCGACACCTGTGACGTCAATAATGATTCTGAAACGGGGATCGACGAACCCGCTCCGTTGTCATCGGTCATCGCGGGGCCTCAAGTGCCATTTCCGTGAGAGAAAAAGAGATAGTATACAATTGTACTCAAAAATTGAGCAAAAGAGAGAAATGAGAGTGTAGTAATAGGCCAATTCTAGCCAAAATCGTCAAAAGGTCGAAGGAAACAGATACAGGGACTTATTACCTTCCCATCGGTAGTGGATATAGATGTTAGCAACCTGGCATTTCCAGGAAATTTACGTTTTTAGCAATTGTTTACAATTGTTACTTTCGACCTTTTGACGCTTTGATAGTTGCTGCTTTGTGTAGAACAATAGATCACAAGCTGGTGTGGGTACTCTCTCACGATGATAACTACTGGGATGCCGAAGATGATGGTCGTCACTCACTGGAACAATGCCAACACACGGCGAGGGGCGTGATGCGTAGAGGATGGTAGATCGATGGGGATGTGCTTGTTGCGACTGCTCTGTTCGAAGGCTTTAGGGCATTTCCAGCCAAAATAGCAAACCGGTTGGATCCTACTCTCTCCGATCTGAATGAAATTTTGCCCATATGTTGGTTTCTACCCAAAATTACGACAAATTTGATGAATTTGATGAAAATATTGTCTTTAAAAAAAACGTAGGTTGTGAGGTGTTCGTAAAGAAAAAAAAATACACTGAAACTAAAACAATCGTAAATTCATGCGTGAAAAACATAAAACGCTGATTTTCTCAAAAGACCCCGCCTATGGTCGTTTTAAGTTTTTTTTTCAAATAGCTTAAGTTATGTCCTTAAAGCTGGTAAAAAGTTCAAGACGGTCACTTCTTAATTTTTTTTTTTAAACATGCATAATATTTTTGAAAACGTAAAAAATGATTATTTTTTTATTAAAATGTACCAAATATAGATTAAATGCATTATTTTTGATTCAAAAGTATAAAACAGCTGTTTTCGTAAGCCGAGCCGTTCTCAAGTTATTTTGAATTTTAATATCAAAAATTAATTTTTTTGAATATGTGTGTGTTTTGTATAGTTTTGTTTAGGAAGAGAAGGAGCAGTATTTCATACAATGTTGTTTTTTTTTTTAAATTTTCATTAAATTTATGACATTTTAGATCATATTAATACATTAAATATTTTGGGTTCATTATAAGATTTAGAAAATACCTTAACTGCAAATTGGTTATTTGAAACTGGAATGTAAGAATGATATTTTTGAGTTCCGGAAATTGGTTTTGCTTTGTTAAAAATCGGATCGAATTTGTTTTCGGTATCTTTGTATTCATCCATGGAAACGTAGCAAAATGTCATATTTGTTTCATGATACTCTTTGCGATTATTTGCCCAGTCATAAAGTTGCCTAGCATTTGTTATAGGATGTTCGTGTTGCTTAGCAAAACTTGCTCTAGTTGCCATTCTCTTAAGAGTACTTCCGATCGTATAACAAGGACTCTTGCCGTGTGAAGTTGTAGAAAAAAAGCCATTCACTTTCAATATTATGTCTATCTTTAAATCCACTGAGATAAAAATAATCTCTTTAATTTTAATTTGTGATTTTCAACATTCCAAAAATTTTAAGATAAACAACTGAACTGCTACTGTGTCATGCTTTAAAGCATCCGAAATAATCACAAAACTTATGTGTTGTAGTGTACCGTTTTCTTTGTAATATGCTACAAATGAATGTATTGTACATTGACCATTATTCCAATGATAACTTTGCACTTCATCTTGAAGAACAAATGATTTTACCATCTTCTAGCGTTTCCTTTTTTGTTTTAAAAATTTACTCTGCCTTTTTTCTATATAGTCATGATGTATTAATTTATCAATCTTTTTCATATAAAAGGAAGCAAACTCTTCTGATGGTAAAGTTTTTAATTCAATATTACACCTATCAGTCGTAACCTACTGTTCAAATGACACTTCTTTAATTTCATTCTCTTCAAATTTTTCATTTGCATCGCACAGAATTTGTTACATATAGATAGAGCGATCGCATAAAATGCGATTAACTTTTAAGCTGTTGAGCATAAGGTTCATATTTTCGTGAATTGTACAAAAACAAACGTTATGGGATCCTGATTTACTAGAAGTTTACAATGTTTTGACCGTTAGGCTCCATCTAGTGAAGCACCATAATGCAAAAAATGGGCGTTGCAGGTTAACGTTTACCCCATGCTTGGAATAGGGTCCCGGGGTGCTTAAGCCGTTCCATACCCTATAGAAATTTAAAAAGAAAAATTCAAAAAATTATAGAAGTGACCGTCTAAAACTCTTCACCAGATCTTAGGATATAACTTCAAGCTTTAAAAAAAAAATCGAAGAGGCCTTAAAAAATATCAATGTTTTATGTTTTATAGGATGAATTTCCATTCTTTTAGTTTCAGTGTATTTTTTTTCACGAAAAACAATCAATGACCCACAACTTCTTCTCAGACGACATTTTGATCACAGTAATTGTTTGCATGTTATGACTTTAAAAAAAATCATATTTTACATAAGGCCTTATTGGAAATAAGTCCCGGAAAATTTAGAATTAAAAAAAAAAAGTTATCTTGGGTATAAACCTAGGGGTGAGACAGCTCTACTCTGAGTTGCTTTGATGCACCGAGTAGCTCAATATAGCTTAAAAATTAATTAATCCTCATCGATTCGTATCGGTTGTCAGGGTGTCAAAAAGTTTGATTTCCAATTTGTTTGATAGTAGACATTTCGCTAATGGCAATAGAAGATAGAACAACGTCGACCCTTTTTCCATGACTATGAGGGTTCTAGGAATATTTAGTATGTGATACGTGATACGGATGGCTTTACTGAAGTCTAATAATCAGGTTTGATATCGGCTTTTATAGAATGGTAATTTGCTAAACTTCGATTCTAAGAAGCTTGAAGGTTAGCTCGGAGTGCAACGGGTTGAGCTCGTTTGTCTCTTCTCCTGCCTTTGTTCCCTTGCACTAGTTCATATGCCAGTCTGGGGGAATGACGCTATGATAGCAAATAGCAGGTCAAGTCGAAACTGGTGGGTTTATTCAAAGCATGATTGGAGACACGAACAAAACTTTTTCGCTAAAAAGGTGAATTCTAACACTAATATTAGTAAAAACGATATCAATTTGTACGAGCAGTTATGTAGTTTGAGCAAACGAAGGTCATTTTGAAAATTAAAGTAGAATTGAGAAATTAAAAACATTGAAAATTCCCTGTGTCCAATTGTTCACAGACGAGAGCTCATATACTAACAAGCCGTTTGTCTGACAACTGCTTTACAAAAACAGAGAGAAAACAAATGACAGTTTTCGCTTGCTGAGCAACGTGAGTTACTCGAGGTACCTCAAAATCAACTCTGAAATTGCTCGCGATGAGAAGCTGTCTTGCCCCTTGGTATAAACTTACATATGGACAAAATTTCATTAAAACCGACAACTGTCGATACAAAATCAATATAATTTTTAGCGTTTCTGGTTGTAAATGCTGCTTAAGTAAATGTGTTTCGTGAAGCTTTCAAATCTGCCAATTTTGTTTCGTCATAAAAGAATTAAAAACGCTTCTGAATAACCTCACTTATACTCGAAAAAATCAGTTAAAATTGATCACATCCCTAAAAAGCTCCATCACATCCATTAAATGCCTTTAGTATACTTGAACGAAACGTACAAAAACTCATTTCCACATACGGCTCACACCAATCAAAGATCAAATGCCAGCTTAAACCCCATTTATAGGTTTATCCGAAAAAATCCCACTTATTTCCACTCAATCTGCTTGGAGTACCGGGCCTTACGTGCCCAGCCCACGTTTCAAATGTAAATCCCACTCGCAAAAATAGAAGTCATGCCAGGCTCCCCTTCCTCGCGCCTTCACCTTTTTATTCCAAAAATATATTTCCACAATTCCACATCCGCCAGCAGGGTGCTTAATGCTTATGCTTTTCTCGAGATTTGTGTTGCGTTCCTATCATCGACAGGATCGAGAGTCGAAATCCCAACGTCGATTCTTACTGTTTAATCTCTCACCCGATTGAAAGGCCCCCCGCAGCTAAAATTACTGACATTTGCTACAACCGTCAAAGCAATCGGGCAAATTAGCGTTGTGTAGACTTTCCCGGAGTGAGTAGAGTTTTCCGACAATAATGTGCCACACAAGTCGCACTTTACGTTCGTCAGCCGCCCGGCGCTAGGTGGCAGTTATTTTTTTATGGATTCTTACTTGTTATTGTTTTTATTTTTGTTCTGGTGGCATTGGAAGAAACCGGTTGTTGTTTATTGAGGCGGTGAAAAAGGGGGAAAGTGTGTATAAGTGCAACTGCTGCCTCGGCTGGTCGAAGAAAAAGCGTCTGATCATAACCATTTCCATGATTTTAAATCTAATTTTATGGGTCTGGTGAGTGCCGTCGAATTACTCGGGAAAACGGAAGGTGAGTGGTGGGGGGAGCGAACATTTCGATGGTTGATGCTGTCATTTCGCGCTTATTATTGCTTGTGATGATGATGGAGCGACCGGAGATTGTGGGTTTTCCTCGGAGGGCCATTCGTGGGCAAATGAATGACTGCTGAAGCGGTTCCTTGGAAAATGATTCACTTTTGTTTTATAGAGATTCCAGGATTTTATGACTGGTTTCATCGTTAAAGGGTGTATTTCAGTCATCACCAGTGTTGAAGAATTTGTTGAGATTGCGGTGGAACTAGTTTAGAGAGCTGTAGGGCGCTGACCTTAATATGAGCAGTAAAAATGTCAGCTCTCAGCGATCAATCTGTGCCCATTGCTTTCATAAATGTTAATTGCATTAGCTTCGCCGATTGTCATACCAACTTCGATACACCTTACTAATTTTAACGTTTGCGGGTCCAATGTCCAAT
>JASCZW010006938.1:0-45323 GCA_034211315.2 Aedes japonicus | reverse complement strand
TGTTTTATTATTCGGTGAAATTTCCCAGAGAATGAACCAAAATGAAACAAATCACCAACATAACCAAACTGCATTTTTTATGGCACTTCCTATTTGATGATCAGTCATTAGACGCAATTCCCCGGCCGCTAAAGGTATACCAACGAGCCAACCGTAATGCAGGTAACCCAACTAAACCTGAACCATTGTGAGGCCACCCAGCAACTGCTGTGTCAGACAGTTAGAGAGTCGGCATCGGATAACGCCATAATTTCCGACCCATACCGTATCCCAGCCGGCAACGGGAACTGGTTTGCGGACAGGCACAATATGGCGGCATTATGGACGACGGGCAAGTACCCGGTTTAGGAGGTTGTGTCTACCACAAACGACGGCTTCGTGGTTGTAAAAGTGAATGGAGTGTTCTTCTGCAGCTGCTACGTACCGCCAAGATGGTCGATCGAACAGTTTACCAATATGCTCGATCGAATGACAACAGAGCTAACTGGCCTGAACCCGTTGGTAATAGCGGTGGACTTCAACGCTTGGGCGCTCGAGTAGGGGAGCCACCTCACCAACGCTAGGGGCCAGATTCGTCTGGAGGCCTTGGCTAAGCGCAATGTGGACCTAGCCAACGTGGGTACCAAGAGTACCTACCATACAAATGGAGCGGAATCGAACATCGATATAACATTCAGCAGTCTTTGGCTGATAATCAATTGGCGGGTGGATGATGGCTACACCCATAGCGACCATTTGGCGGTTCGATATTGTATCATCCACAATACAAGGCAGTGTAAAGTGTCGCAAATAAACAAACAAACAAACAAACACAATACAAGGCAGCGTGCGGAAGGAGGAGCTTCCACTCCATTCGCCCGCAGATGCAGGACGTCCTACTTTGATGTAAAGACTTTTAAAAGGCGCTTGAGAGGGAACGAAATTTACGCGAAACCCAGGAACCTTGCGGCGAACGACTCGTTATGACACTTACACGAGCGTGCGATGCGACCATGCCGAGGGAAGTCAAACCGAGGAATGGAAGATCGCCGGTGTATTGGTGGACGGAGTCGATTGCCGACCTCCGAAGAACATGCCTCCACGCAAGACAGAGAGTGCAATGAGCGCGGTCAGACGCCGAGAGAATCGAGCGTAGAGGGGCGCAGAGCAATCACCAGTGCTGCCGCAGGTGATCGTTGGGGGACTCTTTCCGAATCACGAGTCCTTGGCCCCCGCCGCCGTAGATTTGTCCCATGACCAGCGTTCCAGTATTCCAGACGGAGGCTGGAGATGAGGTGACTGTGACGAATGATGAACTCATTGCGATAGCAAAGTCGCTAAAAGTGAAAAATGCTTCAGGATCGGATGGTATTCTGAACCTGGTCATCAAGAGGGTTACCTTGCTGGCTCCCGAAATGTTCAGGGTGTTGATGCAAAATTGTCTGGACGAGGGCGTCTTCCCGGATGCCTGGAAAATTTACACCCTTGTTCTGCTACCAAAGACAGGGAAGCCACCCGGAGATCGATCGGCATATAGATCTATATGTCTGTTGGATACAGCGGATAAAGTACGGGTGACCCTCAACAGACTGACAAAATACACGGAGGGTATAGGCGGTCTGTCTAGCAACCAGTTTCGGTTCCGTTGAGGGAAGTCGACGGTGGATGCTATTCTGTCCGTCACCAAGACGGCTGAGGTGGCAATCCAGCGCAAGAGGCGAGGAGTACGCTACTGTGCAGTGGTCACCCTTGACGTGAGAAATGCATTCAATAGCGCCAGTTGGGTGGCTATCGCCGACTCGATCCAACGCCTTCAGGTTCCATGCTTAGGTACGGCGGGCCGGCATGGATCACCGCCTTGAGCACCAAGAGCTACGCAAGTAAGCTAGAGAGTACGCACAGGCTTATGTGCCTAAGAGTGATTAGTGCTTACCGAACGGTATCACGCGACGCGGTCTGCGTCTTAGCGGGGATGATGCCAATAGGCATGGTCATAAAAGAGGACGTAGAGTGCTTCGAACAACGTGGAACAAGAGGTATTCGGAAGACCACTAGAGCCGTATCCATTGTTAAGTGGCAAAGGGAATGGAATAACTCCACCAAAGGTCGGTGGACCCACCGACTAATCCCGGAATTAACTGGGTGGGTCGGTAGGCGACACGGAGAGGTGAACTTCCACTTAACGTAGATATTGTCTGGCCACGGCTGTTTTAGACTATACCTGCACAAATATGGGCATGCAAGGTCCTCCGCATGCAGCAAATGCGCGGGAGTTGAGGAAACTGCGGAACGTGTGTTATTCGCATGTCCTCGCTTCGACGGCGCGAGATCAGGCATGTTTGCCGTAAGCGGTCACGACACGACTCCGGACAATTTGGTCCCGAGGATGTGCCAGGACCAGGACGTCTGGGACGCGGTATGCGTAGCAGCCTCCCAGATCGTCCTCGATCTCCAACAAAAATGGCGAAACGACCAAAGGCAGGTCGCAGGGACCACCTAACTACTAAAGCCCTAAGTAGTTAGACATAGTGGGTGCTGAACAAGCACAAGAGCCTACTCGGCACGGGTGGGTTTTTAGTGGGTCGAGGAGTTGGCACCCTCATCCCCACACCCTGGGTTCTTCAGGTGTATGGTTGCAGATTTTCCATCCCATCTAAAAACAAAAAGTGGTCGCTATGGGTGTAGCCATCATCCACCCTCCAATTGCTAAGCAGTCCAGGACTGCTAAATGTTATATCGATGATCGACTCCACTCCGTTTCTATGGTAGGTACTCTTGGTACCAACGTCGGCTAGGTCTACATTGAGCCTAGCCAAGGCCTCCAGAAGAATCTGGCCCCTGGGGTTGGTAAGGCGGCTCCTCCACTCGAGTGCCCAAGCGTTGACGTTCCCCGCTATTACCAACGGGTTCAGGCCAGTTAGTTCAGTTGTCATCCGATCGAGCATTTTGGATAACTGTTCAATCGACCATCTTGCCGGTGTGTGGCAGCTGCAGAAGAACACTCCATTCACTTTTACAACCGCAAAGCCTTCGTTTGTGGTAGACACAACCTCCTGAACCGGGTAATATTATGCCGTCGTCCATATTGTCGTCATATTGGACCTGTCCGCAACCCAGTTGCCGTTGCCGGATATTATGGTGATATACGATACTGACTCCCGATCTGTTTGACACAGCAGCTGGGCGACCTCACAATGGTTCGGGTTTAGTTGGGTTACCTGCATTACGATTGGCTCGTTGGAATATCCTTAGTGGCCGAGCACTTGTACGTGCTTATCACCCAGGAAACCGTTCAGCTATCAGTTTCTGGTCGAACTGTTCGTCGCCGTCTTGTAGCAAAGGGGCTGATTAACAAAGCTGCCCGGAAGCGCCCATTTATCAGAAAGGCAAACAAAAGCAAACGTGTGTGATGCGGGTTAGGAGCATCAGGAGCGCCACATGTAAGGCACGGAGGAGGAAATCTGATGGTCTGGGGGTGTTTTTCGTGGAGTGAAATGTATAACATCGTGAAATCACCGGAATAATGAAGGCAGATTCCTACATCATCATCCTGTGAGAAAATCAGGAGGTTTCGCTGATCCAGACGGGTCTTGAAGAAAAGTTTTTATGTCAGTAGGACAACGACTCCAGAATGATGAATAAAGAATATAAAAACTCAAAATAACAACGGCGATTCATAAAAACATTATAACCATGCCTATGAACACCTGAAGACGAGGCTGTATATAATAATTTTAAAGGAAAGCCGTGTATCTTCCCAGTGTCTTTTAGAATATTGTTATTGTTATAATTTCAGTGAATATCATTAAACTTTTAACTAACACAAATTTTAAAATATTAGTAGGTATCAATATTGCTTTTAAATGCCAATTTATCAAGCAAAACATTCACCTAGGTTCGTCTCATCTTGCAAAGGTCGTAGTCTGCCGTCTCGTCCTGGTGAAACTGAACCAACACCAGTTCGTAGGTTATGATCGACCCGGTCACCTTGAGCACCAGCTTGCGAGTCATGTTGAAGAACTTCATCCCGGTCAGGGCAACCGTATCGTTCATGACTTCTTCGGCAAAACGTTTCGCCTCCAGACACCAACCCTCGCGGGGAATCGCCCGGAGCACTTCGAAAGGACGCTGAGATTCGTCGTTCACTGCTGCGGTGCACATCGACACGGCCAAGGTTCGACCGATCAGAAAAAGCAATCCAAACCAAAAGTACACCGTGTGCACCAATGTTGGATGAGAGCTGCAACAAAACCAGTCAGGTTAATTTGACACATGACTTGAATCAAGTATTCGCAATACTTCAAGCTGTTGAGTATCGAGGCGCAGATGAAAAACAGATTATTTGAAATCGAAAGAAGAGTGACGATTGATATTGTATCATCGACGTGACGCACCAGGTCGCAAATGTTACGATAGTTTTGCCGTTGTTCTCCCCAGAAGTGTTCGGTCATTTTCTGGAAGATCAGATACTTTTAAGCAAAATATAATAACGAAGAGTACTGCTTCTACTGAACCTCTCTTTGTGCAGCATCAGATGATTGTTGATCCTTCGAAATGTGTGAGAGAGCCTAATGCTTACGACAATCACAAACAAATCAATGTAGCTCCAAACAAAGGTACTGATTACATTGACGAGCTTGATAGTGAATCCTCGGAATTTCCGAATACTCAAAGTGAGCAGAAAACAAACAAAAAATTTGACTTGAAGAACATTTTGACTGGATCCTGATGCCTGGGCAGTTCGGAGTGTAGTGAGACAGCTGCCACAATCGAGATCATGTGTTCCATCAGTGAAAGCGTAATCGCCAGAATTGTGATTAGTTTGATCTTGTTTGCTAGTTTGCCACGCTCCAAAATGTTGAAACATTGTGCAGCAGTTGTTCTACGTTGAACCATCTTCGCATCAGCGGTGGTTACGCTCGAGCAACCCCATGGAAACAGTACATTCCGTAGAGGTTGTAGGAGTAAAGAAATACACCCGTCAGTCGTGAGAAGTTGAAATCGCCTTATGACGAACCGGAGCGTGGCAGTCACTGCTAGGAAGGCTGTTCCGAGGGCATGCCACGCTACGAGTAGATGATGCGTTTGCTGAGCCCAGGAAAAATGTAGGCTTCTAGGGTCCTTACTGGTTATTCCACAAACGGGCATCACGGAGAAAAGTTGAGCCGTTAGCAGCATACCGGAAACAGCATCGTGGAATGAACCATCGTGGATGAAGTTTTCTCCGGTGCCGCGCTTTGAGCATTTCAGGGGAATGAAATAGTCCACGCAATTTTCCTTGGATGGGAATCAGGTCATTGGGGAATCTGAAATGGAAGAAAAGGGTTAGTATCCCGCAATATAAAGAAAAGCAATTGTTAGAATTCTCTTCAAGGTGAAGGTTGCTTGAATTCAAGAATGTCCGCCATCAGCTTTAATAGGGATGGAGTCAACAGGCTTTACTATATACAATTAAACTTATACCGCCAATCATAAACCTCAAGATGTTTGTTCTGTACATATTGTTCAACAAGTGGCAAAATCCTTTAAGCTAGAAATTATTGCATCGCTTGCACCACTTTCACGGATAATCTATTTGCACCTTGTGTCCGGTAGAAGCACTCTTCGTATTGTTCTGCAAAGTACTGGAGCTTCTATGCGCTTATCTTCGCGTAATTTTATCATCACCATTGTATAGTTCTTCTGTTGTTCGATTCTGGCAATGAGAGAGCGGCTCGCTTGTAAAGGTAGGCGCTATGGAAGGCGATGTATATGATCGACAAATCGCATACAATGATTTTTCCTATTTTTCGTCAACAGTCACTCGTAAACTGGCAGTATAAATGGAGTAAAGGAGAAACGGAGTAGTATTGATGGAGTTGCAGGAGGATGGCTGTGGGTTGAAACTTCATTCGTGTGGTGGCTCGCCGCATGTCCAATTATTTTTCTTTGAACGCTCATATCTACCATGTCGGCTGAGCGACGGTAATCAATGTGAATGTGGACAAGTTGTTCAGGACGTGGATCACGTAATTTGATCTTGTTCTGAACATTGTGGAGTCGGGTATGAGTTTTTTAATTTCCTTCGTGTTCCAGGCATCAAGGCTCCGTCGTTCCGGTTCGGAGATATTTTGGCTCTACGCAGATCAGGAATTGCCGGAAACTCTATTTATGTGATTACGAACGTAAATCCGGAAGTTAACCCGGTTGGCTGTAGTTGGCTGGACCGGTGCCTGGTTAAAGCGATCAACACTGCTGGCAGTTATTTTTTATGTACATCTGAACGTCTTCACCTTCACTTTTAGTAATAAAGTTCTGCAGACGCGCAGTTGAACAGTTTCAGATTTTTTGATAAAAATAGATTTGCATTTGCTGAGCACAATCGAGCACAATTGACTTTCGGGCGATTCTTGCATAGAAGATCGTTTTCATATTCAAACTATTGCACAGCTTAGGCTGACTGCTACACTACATGAGGTATGTTATCAATCGATTGACTTGTGTACGGCAGACCCCCGTTGGCTTTGTACCACTCCCAGGGACAACATTTGAATAGTGGCACGAAACTCGATCCCGCTGGTAAGATCATTAGGGGACTCGTGTTGCTTCAACAGAGGTAGCTAGAACGCTTCTGTAGACAGATCCTGAGGTAGATCTACCTGTTTACAGTCCCGGTAGCAGCAAACGACGCGCTCCGTTTTCCGCTACCTTTGGCGGTGAAGGACGGTAGTCCCAGGAAGCTGCATGGACGTCCGGTCCGCCGTACAATCTCAACGTCCATGATGAGACAATGAACAGCAATCTGGGAAGGCTGCTATGCTAACCGCGTCCCAGACCTGTGCCGGTCTTCGGTACATCCTCTCGACTAAAATTATCCGGAGTCGTGTCGTGGAAGCCGCTTGCTGGCAATCATGCCCGATCTCGCGCCGTCGGTGGAAGCGAGAACATGCGAAGAAAACATGTTCCGCAGCTTCCTCAATTCCGCGCACTACGGTGCGTGCGGAGTGACTGTGTATGCCTCATACTTGTGCAGGTATTGTCTAAAGCAGCCATGGCCTGAGCGTCAGGCGGAAGTTCACTTCACCGTGTTGCCTTACCAACTCACCCAGACACCTCCGGGATTAGTCGGTGCGCCACCGACCTTCGGTGCAGCGTTGTTCCATTCCCTTTGTCGCTCAACCATAGATGCGAATATCTAGTGGTTCTCCTGAGCTCCCTCTTGTTCCACGAAGTTCGAAGCACTCTGCATCTCTTTTAAAGACGATGCCACATTGGCATCATTCACAGCCAGAACGCTAGAAATCCTGGGTGTATTCTCTAGCTTACTAGTGTAGCACCTGGCACATGGCGCGATGATCGATGCCAGCCCGCCGTACCTAAACATGGACAGGCAACACCGGGCTGCAGGGTTTAAGCTTGCTCCCTTGCACCGCCAAGCTATTCGAGCACCGCGCGAGATAAAATGCTCGATAGTAGCCATAGAGGTTTTCTTGCAGGCGTAATCGACGTGACTGATAAAGGATAGCTTATCCATCGATCAAGACCCCACGATACCTCAAGAACCATTTCGATTCTACTGTGCAGTTAAATGCACTGATCGTCGCATGTGCGGCCTATTTGCGGTTGTTTACAACCGTGACCTCAGTGATACCAGCCTCCTGCAGCCCATCCATCTCTCCACGCCGCCGATGGAGTGGGAGGCCGTTAACTCGACCTCTTCGTTGGATCCACCACATATTTCCAGTGGTGATGTCGTCTCCGGACCCGACTATCTTCATCCCGTTCGCTAACCTGCCGTAGTACCTCATCGTGCTTCGTGTTCCATAGCATCGTTGTGGTGATACCTGCGGGTGATCTGAACATCGTTTCTTGGCCTCTCGCCCAGGATGACTGACCAGTACACAATCCCCTGGAAGTAACTTCCCAGAACTTTGTACAGGTACCCATGTACCTGAAGGCCAGGAGCGAGTTGGCGATAGCCTAACTCCGTCGCGCTATTGAATGCATTTCTCAGATCAAGAGTGACCACTGCACAGTAGCGTAATCCTCGCCTCTTCCCCTGGATTGCCACTTCAGTAATCTTCGTGACGGACAGAATAGCATCCACCGTCGACTTTCCTTCATGGAAGCCAAACTGGTTGTTAGACAGACTGCCTCTAGCCTCCGTTTATGTTGTCAGTTTGTTGAGGATTACCCACTCAAGCATCTTACCCACTGTATCCAACAGACATATAGGTCTATATGCCGATGGATCTACTGGTTGCTTCCCTTTCTTTGGTAGCAACACAAGGGTCTGTGTTTTCCAGGCGTCCGGAAAGACGCCCTCGTTCAGTCACCTTGGCATCACCACCCTGAACATTTCGGGATCCAGCAAGATAGCCGTCTTGATGGCCAGGTTCGGAATACCATCCGGTCCCGGCGCTTTGTTCACCTTTAGCGACTTTGCTATTGCAATGAGTTCTTCGTTCGTCACCGTCGCCTCGTCGCACGCTCCCGTTGTGCCGTTGTCAATGTCCTCCTGGTCACAGGTTTTCGGCAGAGCCACCCACCTTTCCGTCGCAATGACAGCGTTAAGATACTGAAACGCTGCTCATGGGACAAATCTACGGCGGCCGGGGGCATGGACTCGTGTCGCGGTTCGAAAAGAGTCCCCCTTGCAGCAGCACTGGTGATTGCTCGGTTGGAGCCGCCATTCCTCTGATTTTGCCCATTACTACCCGATAGGCATCACCTCAATGATTCGTATTGGCCTTCTGACACAGGCCCTTAAATCAAGCTTGCTTGCTGGCCTTTATGTTCTCCTTCCGCACGCGGCCTTGTATTGTGGACGATACAATAACGGAATTGCCAAGTGGTCGCTATGGGTGTAGCCATCATCCACCCTACACTAGTAAGCAGCTCCAGGACTGCTAAATGTTATATCGATGATTGATTCCGCTCCGTTTCTATGGTATATTCCTGGTACCCAAAAATGGCCTCCAAAGAATCAGGCTCCTGGGGTTGGTAAGGCGGAACCCCACCCGAGCGCCCAAGCGTTGAAGTTCCCCGCTATTAGCAACGGGTTCAGCCCAGTTAGCTCATTTGTCATCCTATCGATCATATTAGAAATCTATTCGATTGACCATCTTGGCGGTGCGTAGCCGCTGCAGAAGGTCAAACCTTAACGAAACTATCACCATTTAATTCTCCGGACATTTGAACGTAAGTACAGTGCTGGTGAGGTGCCAATATTACTAGTACGACCACATCATCATGGCATATGAGGTTTTTCAAGTATAAGGTGAAATCGGGTAAAATGGACAATTTACTGTGGTTAACCCTAAACAAAAACCATCACCATTCGATTTTCCATACAGTTTTACGTAAGTACAGTGCAAGTGAGAGCAATATTACTGGGGCCGATCTTCAAAATAGCATGATATAAATGAAATTATTGAATTATAGGGGGAATTCAGGTTAAATGGACAATTTACTGAGTTCAAACCTAAACGAAACCATCACCATTCGATACTCCGGACATTTTTACATACACAGATTAAAAGAAACATTGAATTTTCTGCGTTATCAAATGCACGTAAAGGGAATGCTAGAGTTGGCAGAAGATAATGGGATATTTCATGTAAACTTACGCCAGATAACGCCTGAATCAAGCCTGTTGTATGAAAGATTACAAATATTGTTGTATGGCGCATAAAAAATTGCAAACAATTTCGTTGTTTACGTCTCCTTTGGCTAGAAATTAAACAAGGGGAAATTTTACGCGCTTGTTAAAATTAATTATTTTTTTCTGTGTAAATACAGTGCAAAGAGAGCAATATTACTGGCGCTAATCTTCCGAACCACATGGTATATGAGTTTATGGCATGTGTGAGGGAAAATCGGGTAAAATGGACCACTTCCTGGCATCCGATCAGAGTAAAATTGGTTCTCTACAGTTCTTCAGCACTTTTGCAAGTTTACAGTGCATTTGATTCAATGTTGTAGCACCAAGTTTAGTTTTTGGGTAATATTTCTAGTTTGCATCCAAAATGAGGGGAGAAATGGGCAAATGGGACACCATTGTGGTCAACCCCAAGTGAAACCAACACCATTCGATTCCTTGCATTTTTCGACACACAAAATTCCACCATTTCTACGTGGTGGGGACCCACTAGGCCACCTTTAGCAATCGGATTCGCTTTCTCCTGGGGTATGGTCGTTGCTAAGGTATTACCCTCCTAGCAGTTAGCAGGGGGTCTAGAGTGCACGATTAAACGGATTGGGTGCAGTGTGCCAAGCTATGTTAGGATTTGCTAGAAGTGATGTGGTTCAAAATCCAAACTTAGACAAAAAGCCGTCAACGGCTGGTCAGTTTATTCAATCTCCAATTTCAATTACCCTTCAACTTGCTTCGCACTCAAAAATCCTTTGACTTATTGTTTGAACAGTACAAGCTTATGAAAAGTATCGAGAAATGCAATACATATTTAACTTCTTAAATTTTATAAATGACACATATCACAAAAAAACACAACGTTACACTCAGTACACTAAGGCATTTACTATTTGTATTCACCTTTTCCACGGTCCAAGTCAAAGTCAAAATGAACGAATAGAAACTCCTGAAATCCTCAGATTGGTGTGATTTTAACTGTCTTCGTGACCTGAAGAACGTCAAATTACCAATTCAACGACCTTTCCAAAAGAAAAATCTCACAGGCTTTCTTTTAAGATTATTTGATAGTTGCATCTCTTTACTTATCATGAAATTTCAATCAGCTGTCTTGCTCAAACTTTTAGGTCTTTCATATCAAGAGACTAGTTCGGAATCGCACCCCGGATGTATACGAGTGAATAGCTTATTCGGGTCGCACGGAAGCAATTGGCTGAACGTACTGGAAACTCATTCAAATTTGCATGACACGTGTAATTCAATAAAGATCAATATTCCTTTGAAGGTAACTAAACCAAACATGAAATTTCATGCAATAATTAATAGACGATATTTAACATTCTTAATACTATTATAATTGAATGAGACAGCTTGTATTATGTAGCTGTATAATATCAAGGGACGTTTCAAAATTAAAAAGCGTGCTTGCTGCAATTTTCATGACCACTCCACTAAAAGGGATTTCCACTCACCCTGTTTTCCCGAAACATTAAAATTAACGATTAATATCTTAAGCATCGATCTTGTTAACTCTCACGTAGTTGGCTGTTCTGCAATCGATAATGAACAATAGAATGCATCTGGCGTCGTTTTTTTCTATTTCAAATCACCTTAGTATTTTTTAGTGTTTGTATTTATGTAATTTGTAATTAACTTCAACTTTATGGACTTCCATTAAAACTTAGTTCCTTTTTAAAGATAAAGTTCTAGTTTTAGTCACACAAATACAGTACGATGCACTTCTCTTCTACGTTGTTTGTCTTCCGTTAAAAAAAAACCAAAACATCGTTTAAGTCTGGCAAATAAATGATTGAATACATGATTAGAATTTCCTTCCTTTATGGAATCACAACTGCACCAAAAGAAACTACAGGTGGTCGGTTTTCCTTAGCGCCTCACAATAAAACCAAGCAAAGCAACATATTTACACGGCAATGCGTTGTTAACAACAAAGCAGCGCTCAGCCGTGCTATTACTTGTCGATGTTTCATTTCAATGTACTTTCATGTCAGCCAGAAACCCGTGATAAATAGAATAATTTAAAAACTATCAAAATTTTTCGAAAATGAAATGACGGTAAATGAAAAACACATCCATCCCCGCTTCGTCTCTGGAAGTATAACAGTAGTAATATTTCTGGCATAAAGGTGATAACGGTCAAAATTTGGTCAAGGGAAAACGCGTGTAAATCGGTGAAATCGTTTATTTAAAAAATCAAATTAAATTTCTTTTTCAAGTTCAATTAGTATAAAATTCAGAAAAATATTCAGTTAGGCTTCCGCTTTTCCAAATCCGAATTGCCGGGCCTTACGCTTGACCCCTGCCATCAGATTTTGTACAGCCACCTTGTCCACCTTCTTCGCCGCAGAAAGCCAGTTTGCCTTGAACTGCTGCTCGTCCTTAGCAGTTTTTTTGGTCTTCTTTAGGTTCCGCTTGACAATAGCCCAGTATTTCTCAATTGGGCGGAGCTCTGGCGTGTTGGGAGGGTTCTTGTCCTTGGGAACCACCTGCACGTTGTTGGTGGCGTACCACTCCATGGCCTTTTTACCGTAATGGCAAGATGCCAAATCCGGCCAAAACAGTACGGAACAACCGTGTTTCTTCAGGAAAGGCAGCAGACGTTTATTCAAACACTCTTTCACGTAAATTTCTTGGTTGACAGTCCCGGAAGCTATGAAAATGCTGCTTTTCAAGCCACAGGTACAGATGGCTTGCCAAACCAGATATTTCTTTGCGAACTTTGACAGTTTCGTGTGCTTGAAAATATCTGCTACCTTTCCCTTCCTTTGCCGTATAAAACTCCTGTCCCGGAAGCTGCTTGTAGTCGGCTTTGACGTAGGTTTCGTCGTCCATTACCACGCAGTCAAACTTCGTCAGCATCGTCGTGTACAGCCTCCGGGATCGCGCTTTGGCCGTCGTATTTTGTTTATCATCGCGATTTGGAGTCACTACCTTCTTGTAAGTCGATAGTCCGGCTCGTTTTTTGGCTCGATGCACGGTTGTAGACGATACACCCAGCTTATTTGCGGCATCTCGGAGAGATAGGTTAGGTTTCGCTTGAAACTACCGGCAACTCTCTTTGTCGTCTCAGCGGCTTCCGGTTTTCGATTTCCCCGATCCAGACTTCCTGGCTGTCGACAAACGTTCCCCAAACACTTTAATTACATTTGTAACGGTTGATTTGGCAACTTTTAGCGATTTTGCCAACTTTGCGTGCGAGTAGCTTCGGATTTTCGCGATGCGCGAGCAAAATTTTGATACGCTGCTCTTCTTGCTTGGACGGCATTTGACAACTGAAGAGTGAATTCCAAAATCAAAATAGGAGCAACATTCTACACACACACACCTTCAAAATGAGGGGTGTTCAGGTTTTTTAAATGCAAAATTGAAAGAAATGCGTCAAGTTGATATTGACCAAATTTTGACCGTATCGCCCTTTACATTTTTTTTTGATTCAATATGCTTTTGAAATAAAATTTGAAAACTTCAAAACTATTATTGTCGATTATTTTTTTCAAAAAGACGTATCTGATTTTGTAAACAAAGTGGAAAAGTGAGATTCAGGTGAATTCTTGAAACCTCTTCAATTTTCGTGCAAACGAACGCCACCAACACAAGGAATAACATTTTTATATCATTATGGTGCTTTCCGTGAGGGTGCTGAAAGTTTTGAGAAATTTACGTTTGAATCTTACTTTCCATCTTTGTTAACGAAATCAGATAAGTATGTTTGAAGAAGTACTCGAGTACTTTTTTTCTTAAATCAAATGTATTTGAAAGTCCATCTTATTAAACTTTTCTTAACCTTGGCGCAGAATTCGTTTAAGGTAGCATCATTCATGTTCAAGGATTTCTAGGAAATAGCATCTGCTAAATGTTCTCTATCGTTTTGACAATTTTTAAAGCCAAGAGGATTAGAATCAATCAAAAGTCGAAATTTTAACGGGTTCATTTAGAACAGGTGACTTTCTGACAGAACTTCAGTCTAAAACTCTACACTGAAAATTTATTTTCGTAAAGTAGCTCTCACGCGTTTCGCAACATGGATTTTTGTACATAGAATTATCAGTTTTCCTATATTGTATCAAACAATCGCCAATCGCTGTTTCTCTTTTATCGTACCAATGCAAAATGGCATTACTGCTGGGATAAGCGGGAATAATTTATCTATCTCAAATAAAAATCAATGCGCTGTCAAAGAGCTATAACTTCATCGTTCATTAATCATGCTTCGTCTCACGGTCAGCATGGCCTAGTGAGGTCAACTATGGATTCAGTATCAGCACTTTTCAAAATTCAGATTCGAAACCCAAGCTCAGAAACAATTAAAAACGTCGGACAACTCAACGTGGTTGTGCTTCTTTTGTCAATTACACGCTAAGACTCCATTACCGATAAAAGGGTAATTGTTTCACTCATATATGGGTGACTGATGCAATACTCATAATATGGGTAAATTATACTCACAAAAGTGAGTATAGTAAGTACTAGCGTAAAGTGATTTATCCTAAATATGAGTAATTGGACTTTACCCATATTTGGATGAAAAAATAAACATTGCCCGTTCGTATATTTCTTTGGATCAAGTTGGTTATCATTCATTGAATTTGGATTTTTTCGTGAATAAAAAGTGAGTAATTTGTAGCCACATTACTTCTCTTTTTACAGCTTTCTTTTTTGACACTACACGGGAAACAATCCGGTGCTCGAAACTAGCAAAATGGTTCATGATATCATGAAAAACGTCTTTTTTCATGTTATGAATATACACCATGAATAAAAGTCATGAAATCATGAATCAGCTTACTATGATCCAACGTAACGCCACTATGGCGTTATGTTTTTGATTTTTGATGATGAAAGTGGCAACTTGATTCATGAAATCATGAAGCATCTGATTAGGAACCATAAATTAAATTCATGAAAACATGCACTACTATTCATGATTATTGGCACCTGTCATTTATGATTCCAATTTTAGTGACGAAGGACAGTTTGGTTCATGATATCATGAAGCATTTCGTATGGAGCTACGAAAAAAAAACATGAAAACATGAACATTATTCATGATTCCATATAGGTACCATGAACCGAGTTCATGGTAACATGAAACATACTTATGAATATGAGAAAAAACGGATTCTTTCAGGAGTTTGATAAGTAAACTCATTTTTTTTTATTTCAGTTTTTGATTTCGATTCAATTTAAGTATCTTACGGAAATGGCATGAATACAAAGGAAATTTGTATTAACAATCGATAGCCTTCAGCAAATCACGTGTGCTCATCGGCTGCTCCACGATCGGCGCTGGTATTTTAAACATATAGGTTTGTAGAAACAGCCACAGTGGCCGACAATCCGGCGTGAACTGCAGGTTCAACATGTACGTTACGTGCATGCACATACATATGGATTGCAGTATGTTTTCTGTTTTGTACTCGGAGCCGCCGATAACCATGATAATGGATTTATTGGGTCGCGATGCTCCTACCGTGATTATTTGCGGCTGCATTTGGACATTTTCAAATTTTGTCCGAAGAAACTCCAATCGCTGGTTGATCTTTACTTCGACGTCATCCGCAGTCTACATAAAAAAAAAAGAAAGTAACCATACAAATATGAACTCAACAACAAAATAGCACCAGATTGTTGAATTTTAAAAACATTTTTTTGTGACAATCGTAATCACAGTTTTAACCCTATTTTGTTTACGAGAAGTCTCGTTAATAAAGCAATAAAAAAACTGTTTTGTTTCTTGGGTAAATTTAAAAAAAATTATTTGTTCCACCGTTAATTTCGAAGGCGAATCGCTTTCCGGCCATCTGGTAGGTGATGTAGATGAGACGGAGAATGAGTGATTACTTCAATACCGCATTAACCGATTTCATAGTTATGCGGATCAACTACATATGGATCCAGGTGTTCATCGAACACACAGGCCTTATTTGTATGGCAGACAAATGTTATCACTTCATTATTTTCGATGATATGGCGCACTTCTTTGAGATGTCATGTCTCCTGGCAATCAACACCGTTCCAGCTGTTATTTTCGTCTTTCCTAACATAACGTAGTTAAGCACTCGAACGATTACACTACCGTCACCGGAAATCAATTCGTGTTGAATTGGAATGCAGTGCAGTTTTATGTAAAATCCAGTCCCTTCATCCAATTGCAGTGGTCCGAGATTATGAGTGTTCGTGAATACTTTATATGACATCTTAAATTGGTCATTTATCGCTAATGTAAGAGCGATATTCTTCCTCGATGATGTGGCTGTAGCTATCTTTTTGAAGTATTTATGTTTCATTTCTGGTATGAACGTTGATGTAAATCGAGTAGGTCCTGTACACTCGATTGCAAGCGGATAATGAGTAAGGAAGTGTGCTTTTGGCTTAAGGTGCTTATCAAATGAGTTTTATATTGTGTTAATGTGCATTTGATGAGATATTTTAACTTTATTTTAATATTTTAACATTATTTCCTCGGTAGTGGATGACGGTTTCATTATACATGAGCCAACTTTAGTGACATTTACGAGAAATGTCCATTCATCTCCAGCCGGCACAAAGTCTCCAATCATTAGTGTGACATTATCTACAAAGCACTTCATCTGTCCTGCGGACATTTTGAGTTTCAGACACTCTAAATTCATCTGTTTTATTTGTGGTGGAATACTTTTTCACTCATTGATGTCATAATCATATCTCTGAACGCGTTGGTTCAGTATGAATAGTGAAAAATAGCCTTTTGAATTGAAACGAAGAATGCAACTAGCAATAGCATCTTGTGCGAAACCTTCATAATAGTCATGCATTGCAGTCAAAAATCTTCAAGTCAGTAACGTGAAAGTCAGGGATGGTGTTGAAAACTGAGTTTTTCCGGATTCCTGTTTTTTTTTGTGAAATTAGGGTAAACAACGTAATTTGGACACTTCAATTTGATTTTGCTGGGAGTGTCCAAATTGAAATGGTTGAAGTTATCTATTACCTGTTATCTACTGGTGCAATATGTAGCCTCTTAGATCTCCAATCTTCCGGTTCAATTTGAGGGTGTTCCTTTCTTAGATGGCTTACAAAACATCTACTGTTTGTATATTTTCTGACACAGTTTTCTTGGACGCATTTGAAATGACTGCGTTGATTAAGATGGTGAGAAGTGACACTTGACAAATGAGCCATCAACACTTTTGCTTCAGGGAATCTCCGATTGCAATTAAACATACTAGTCCAGAGTTACTCATGGCGGGTGGTGTTGACTATAATAAATTGAAATAAAGGTTGGAGTAGTAATCTTGTATTTCGTTAGAAAAACAATGCATAAGGCGAAATTAAAACTTGCCTGCTTTTTTTATTCACACACCAAAGCTATCACGCTAGATTAGTCAATATAGGGGAACTGTTCTATTTTTCATCTGATGCTCCCACATTCTTCTCATTCTCAGAAAAATTGAAACATCAATTGATTGATATCACTCCGACATAAACAGAAAAAATGTGATAAAAGTGCACGTTTACGTAAAATCGTTTCCTGTCTTCAGTAAACGTATACCTTTCAGCATTCCAAACATTCTAAACTTTGTTTGCAGAATACTGCAGAATATCTCTATAGAGATTGATCGAGGAGATTCTGATTCTATCGTGTACATCGGCAAATACAGCTTCTAGGCCCCACTATTGTAAGGCCCCCACACATGCTCCGAATGTTGTACAACATTGACTCCGCCTCCTGGATAATTTGGTCGAGTTGGAGTGTCTGTGTCTTACGACAAATTTGGCAAACCGTCTGACAAACTTGTCATACAACTTCGCCACAGATTCTACACTAACTCGACCAAAGAGGGTAGAGAACGGATCAATTACCCCACAACCCTATGCCAATCATGGGGTTAACAAGAACTTACCGCACTCATTTTGTGTAGTATGATACTATGCATAACATTGCTTTACATTTACATGTGTTAATTGCTGCTGTTTTGACATGACCGCGAATTGACAGTGACAGTGATTGACGTAACGGTCGGAAGTAAGTTTGGAATTCGAAAGTCAGACTTCCGAACTTTAATTTAGTGAATAGTCTTCAAAGCTGTCGATTTACAAAGATTTTCTAACTTACTTCCACTTTTCTAACTTCCACCTTCACAGTATGAAGCTGTCTTGAGTCTCTTTAGCAGAGGGCTTCTAAACTATTTCCAAACTATTTAAAAACAAAAAAATCAAACCTAAAAATTATTTGACACAAATAGCTTATAGATTTTTGAATAAAAACGTTTTAATTTCGCCCTAATCGAATAAAAATCAAGATGAAAAAAAAACTTACAGCTAGGTTTTGTTACTGCTTCTTTTACTGCTGCTGCTGTGTCCCGTTGCTGCTGCGACTACGCGGTAAGCTGTGCTCTTGATGTTTTCACACTATAATTAAGCACAAGTTAGTTTTTTTCGAGCATTAGTTAGGATTTTAAAACCTTACCTGAAAATTACCGCCAACCGCTAGGCACGCTTCGATTGAATTGATGAAAATTTTTGACAGGTTGACAGCTTTGCGTTACGCTTATAGAACGACCATGAATCAAATTCATGGATACGTTTGTTTTGGTTCATGCTTTTTTGAATTACAGTTATAAAGCATGAATGAGGGTCATGATTCCATGACTCAGCGGTATGATATTTTATTCCGAGTTGGATTCATCAAAACGGAGATTGATTTATAATAACGCTTGTGGCGATCATGACTCATTTTCAACCGAGCAGTTGTTATTATTCATGATAATTGTGGTTTTCGTCATGATATCATGAACCATAGTCATCATGTCATGAAGTGACACATATTATGATTTTATGAATTTTTATTCATGAATCCGGCAACGGATTTTTTTCCGTGTAACAGAACCAGCAAGCATCTAATGTTTGATTCACAATTTGAGGTTCTTCACGGAAGTTGCGGAGTAGAACATGGAAAAATTAGAAAACATTTGGATCCAGATTCGTTCCGGCAAAGTTGTGGCAGAGTCGTGACATTGAAATGAAATGCTTTACAGAGGAATCACAAAATCTGAAAAAGTAATTCCATTCTTGTTTTTTAACCTAGTGGGTTAAACCTGACGGAACTTGACTTAAATGAGTTAAATTACAGCACAAATTTACATCCAATGTTTGAGCGTATGCATCAAACGTTTGTTTTGAAGTAGATTCATTTACTTTTTAACATCATCTTAGTTCCTACCCAAATAAAGAAACAGAACCATTTTAATATTGTATATTGTACGAGTTCTTTGTAGAATGCCGCAATTGAATACTTATGGAACTGATTAACAAAAGTTTTCAATATTCACCATCATACTGCAAAAGATTATTAGGGAAGACGTTTTTGAAATGTTATTAAATAAAATTGAATAAAATATTAAACGATTGTTTTATTTGTTTTCAGAAAACTTAGGAAATATTCGGGAAACTAAGGAAATAAAAGGATATTAAATTTTTTTAATAACAATTGACCTAAATATGCGTGAAATTTACTTTTAATTGATTATTCATAAGTGGATATACATTACCTATATTGTTAATTAACCATGTGTACTCAAATATGGGTATTTGGGCAAATTTACCCATAAAATGAGTATGTGCACTTTTCCGCGATTATATACATTCCAAGTCGATAAAGTAGATCTGCCAGTCCTTCATGCTACCACCAGAAAGATGCATCTTTTCAATTTGTGACAAAATATTCGTAACTCTATGTATTGTGTTCGTACAATGCACGAATGTTTTTTTCTGTGTCAACAAAAGCTTCGTGCTTTTAGCAACTGCACGTGTATCAATAATAACGAATGTATCTTCATCTACCGTGTCCAATATATTCTCATACAAAATAAAACTCTATTCATTTCAAATCAATTATTCAGATTTTATTGATAACTTTACCCATTATATTGCAATATAATACTGATCAACTACAGCATATGTTTTGGAGTAACATCGCCTTGAACCTTTTTGACCAGCTCCAGACGTTTTTCGAAACCGTCACAGGCGGCACGCAAGACTTCCATCGGCATTTCGTTCTAAATTCGTTTGATTACGGATTTGAATTGGTTCATATTAGACGCCCTGTGGACCTTCGCCAGCATGTATGACCATACGAAATAATCCAAGGAATTCATATCTGGTGAACTAGGAGGCCATTCATTCTTGTCCAAAAAGTCGGTCAAATTTTCTCAGCACCAGCCCTGAACGAGATTTGCAGTATGCGATGGCGCTCCGTCCTGCTGAAACACATAGTGATCATCTCCAGACACCTCTTGTACATATGGCTTGACAACTTTCTCCAAAACTTCTGCTTTATAATATACGGCATTCACTCTAACGCCTTTTCGATGAAAACCAGTGGTAATTAGCCTCGCTTGTAAATTCCTCCCCAAACCATCACTGACGTAGCACTTTGGAACCGTGGAATATTCCTATCACTCTCTAGAACAGTTCTCGAAGAGAGAGCCTGTCGTTTTGGACATTGCGGGATTGTTGCAAGACGAATAATTTTTCGTCGGAAAAGATAAATTCTTCCGAGCCGCGACGAGAAGCAGACTTGCTCTTTCGATTCGTTTCTGCTTGGAAGGTTCCGAAACTCCGTGAACCTTACGTTTCTAGAAAGTTCGGAATCCGAGGTCATTTTGCAGTATATTATGCATTGACGATCACGAAACATTCAGATCTGCGGCCAGTTTACGTACAGAGCGCTGTGATTTTCGTCTAATCCGTTCCCTGACCACTTTAACAACTCGTGCAGTCCGCACAGTATGAGTACAACCGGATCTCTTCCGGTCATCTAACGACCAGGTGTCACGGTACCTTCGGATGGTTCGGTACACAATATCCCGCTTTACTCCGAGGTTTTTCAAATTACTGAAAATAGCGTCCGGGCGCTCACCTTTCAGAAACTTTTTTATCATCACAGCACGAAACTCCTTCATCGCTGGTAAAAGATAAACACCGAATGAAAACAATCGGACAAAACATAAAAGCGTTTGTCTAAACATAGTGCAAAACTACACTAGCACATACGTGAGGCATATTGAGTAGTTGCACGACACCAATGCAAGGCAAAAGTTTATGAGAATATATTGGACACGGTGTATTTGACGTTTAGGAAGATGATGACCACACAAATCTCAACGCCAAGGCTAAGGACTACGAGGCAATAATGAACCAGTCAAAGGAACAGTTTTCCGATCCTGAGTGTACTCGCGATCAACAATTTCAAGTTTTGTCCATATTGCCAAAGTCTTGGGATGCGCAAAGAATCGTGGATGAATTCAAAGCCAGCAAATAGACTGCAACACAGGTAAAGTTTATGAATATATTTGAATTATATTTCATGTCATGTTGGAAAAAATAATCAAAAAACTAATTTAGCCGCTGAAGATGGAATATTATGTAAACCCCGTTCCAAATTAGGACATGGACTGAATGCATATTTAGTACGTAAAGTTGTTTAATTCTACGAAGAAGATGATATCAGCAGATTTATGCCGGGGCAAAGAGATTATGTCTCTGTAGTGACGAATGCTGTACGCCAAGTAACACAAAAACGTCTCCTGACGAAGTCAATCAAAGAGTCATACTTGCATGTTAATGAAACACATAGAGATGTTGAACTAAGCTCTAGCTCATTTGCAGCCTTATGGCCAAAACATTGTAAACTAAGAAATTTACAAGTTTACAGGATCCCATAACGTTTGTGTTTGTGCGACTCACGAAAATATGAATCTTATGCTCAACAGCTTAAAAGTAAATCGTATCTGCCACCATCGCGCGTGCATGATTTGTTACGATGTGTCAGCATCAGAAACAGCAATTTTAGAAAAAAATGGAAGAGAGTGAAATTAAAGAAGTGTCATTTAAGCCTCTGTGGATTTAAAAAATAGGCATAATATTGAAATTGAATGGTATTTTTTTGCAACTTCAGAACAAGTTTAGCTAAGCAACACGAACATTCTATAACGAATAGTAGACAACTTTATGACTGGGAAAATAATCGCAAAGAGGATCATGAAACAAAAATGACATTTTGCTATGTTTCCACGGATGAATACAAAGAGGCCGAAAAGGAATTCGCTTCGATTTTTAACAAAGCAAAACCAATTCCTGGAACTCAAAAATACCATTCATACATTCCAGTTTAAAATAACCAAATTGCAGTTAAGGGAACGTCCATAATTACGTCACGCAAAAATGACTTTTCATACCCCCCTCCCCCCCTTGTTACGTGTTTTGTACGGACCTTCAATTTTTTTGTATGGATCGTCACGTTTTTCCAAAACCCCCCTCCCTCCTTACTGCGTGACATAATTAATGGACCTTCTCTAAGGTATTTTCTAATTTTATTAAAGAACCCAAAATATTTAATCTATTCAAATGATCTTAAACGTAATAAATTTAATGAAAATTGAAAAAAAAACAAGATTGTATGATATACTGCTTCTTATCTCCCTAAACAGATCTATCCGAAAAACACACTTATCCAAAAGCATCAACTTGATTTATTTCCATCGCGCCCAAACAGAAGGGTAAGTATGATTGCCACCGTGTCTGAGAAAAAATTGCCTGTTTTTCAATAATCTATTATGAAAAATACACATGTTGATGTGGACATCACGGCTAACGATCGGAAAGGGCCAAAAAAAGGGAAAAACATTAATTTATGTTATTAAAATTCGCCATAACTTGAGAACGGCTAGGCTCACGAAAAAAGTTGCAGAAGGCTTTTAAATTAAAATTAATGCAAACAATCTATTTTCGGTATATTTCAATAAAAAATATCATGTTTAACATTTTCAAAAAATTTAAACATATTCAAAAATAATAATTTAAAAAAATTAAAGAAATAACCATCTTGAACTTTTCACCAGCTTATTTACTTAAAGTACATAACTTCAGCTCTTTTAAAAAAAAAAAATAGAAGGATCGAATGGGGTTCCTCTGAGAAAATTGACGTTTTATGTTTTTCAATTGTAAACTCGCGATTTTTTTAAGTTTTAGTGTATATTATTTGTATAGTGAGAAACACTTTATTACCTACAACTTTGTCTAATATGACATTTTGATCAGATTATTAGTTTGCACAAAAAAAAGTTTGAAAAATTTAAATCCACTTTTTCAGTACGCCCTTATAGAAAATTAGTCCACGATAATTTCGGATTTTTTCTTTATGGAAAACGTAATTACGGTTGAAACTAACATATGGACAAAATTTCATTCAGATCGGAGAGAGTAGGGTCCTACCGGTTTGCTATTCTGGCTGGTAATGCTCAATAGTATCAACAATCAATGTGTAACTAGCGATTTGAAATTGGTTCACTGTTGCAGAACCCCTCGGTGCGAAGTATACCTTGCAGCCTGCAGCTTGCAATAATTCTTGCGCTTTTCGGTACCTTCCGGTACTAGTATCTTGGTTGTTGTTTTGATTCGCTATGTTATTTTGACACAACATTTGAGGATGTGTTGGTGTGAGCTACGTTGTCAGGGGCGAATTATTAAGCTTGGGACCGAGCTTGGGACCGATGTGCTAGTACTGACTAAGCCAAGAAAAATATCGTATTTGTTCGGGACCTACTGGTCTTAGAGTTAGTCTATGATAGTATTTTTTGATGAGATTATCACAGAATGGATAAATCACAAAATGAAGTTTTGTTGTTTTTTCTTCAAGTAACTACACGCTCAAAACTCCCTCTCTTTCTTTCGTATTACTATCCCTTTTTTTCACACGGAAAAGTTACTCAATTTTCGTAAAAAGTGGATCTACTCAATTTTTGACTAGATCCACTTTTTACGAAAATTGATAACTTTCCGTGTGAAAAAAGGGATGATAATACGAAAGAAGAGATGAGTTTTGAGCGTGATAAACATACTGTGATGATCATATGGCCTCAAATATACCACTTATAGCAGTTGATTTGACGTTTCTTCAACACTGTAAAAATAGAATGAGTGGAAAAAAATAAAATCGAGATACTTTTTCACAGCAAAATTTTTCACTTTTCGTGTCATATGACCGTTCTAAGTTGCCCTTGTGTTCCGTAATCCAACCCAATTATTTCCAGTTTGTTTTCTCACATTCTTTGTATTACACTGAGAAAAAAGATTGGTAAACGCAAACATATTCTAGTTTCATTTAACCGGAATTTCACGTTGAATTGGGCACAAACATCATATTAGTTTGATTTGACTACCTACGGTTGTTAAAATAAACTAAAAATTTTAGTTATTGTTTCGGGAATCAAGCAGTTCAGTTTAACTGGCATCCGTTTGAATTTACTTTTATGTTGGTTGTTTCATTATGACAGCTACGAAAACAAACCGATTTGTTAGTTGGTTCTACTAACGCTTATGGTTTGTTTCAAACAAATTTGAGTATGATTTAAAATGAATTGCTTTTTGAAACAAACGATCGAAACGGTTGGAAACAACAAACATTTCCGTTCACCTACATTTCTCTTGTAATAATTTCAATATTATTCATTTGAATAAAGAGCCAACAAACATTAGAAAAGCGCACATTTACATTTATAGACCTCTCTCAGTCTAAAAGAAATCTAAAAATGTTAATGCGAGCATTTATACTATTTTCAGGTTTTCATTAAATTTATTACTTTAGATTTTCACTTGCGCTGAAAACTTACGCGAATAGAGCATGCAGCAGGACCAGACAGAAAATGGAATCACCCAAAAAAATAGTTTGTTTCAAACTAAACTTTTAGTTGTTTTTTCTCCAAACAATATATCAGTTTGATTTAACCGCCACTTTGGTTGAATCAATCTTAAAATTTTATTTGTTTCCCTGAGTCAACGTAACCTGTGTTTTGGTAATAATAAACCTCTTGCAAGGTAAAAACAATAAACATGTTAGTTTAGAACAAGCATAATTTGTGTTGTTTTGTGGTAATATCTTTAGGTAGAAACAACCATCCTGCTTGTTTGTTTCAAAACAGAATCGTTGGTTGAATACAACAAAACGTATTTTTAAAACAACAATTTCTTTAGTTTGGATTTCAACAAACAAGTTTGTTGTTTCAAACGGGACTGTTTTTTCTCCGTGTAGGTATAGGCAGCAGCCCAATCATACACATTCGATTAATTAGTAAATTTTCTTAAACTAACCAATCCACTGCCGTCTCACCTGTAGGAATTTCGGTTCATGTTTTTCACTGTGCAATGCTTCAACAAAGTTTTGAGATCGTGAGTAACTGTTTGAAAGTGCCATTCCTAATTCTTGCATTATTCTCTAGCTAAACCCTTAACGAAAAATCGAAACAATTCAAAACAAATGTACGAAAGAAATAGAAGACTACCTACCTAACAACCTTTCTGTTCTTGCTCTGAAAAAATCCGTCCGGTAGAAACTTTCTGGCCATGGTCAGTAGTAATTGGCCCACTTGCATGCTCCTGAGGACTTTCACAACCGGTCCGTTCTTTCCGGATTATGCAAACACAACTGACCTTTGGCTCTTGACTTGATGGCACTTCGGTTCCAGTAGCAGCTCTGCTCCTAGCAATAATAACAACTCTCTGTAGGACCGAAAGGACGATGGGAAAAAGAACAGCAGTGCGGGCAAAACACCCATCAGACTAGACTGGCCAGAGCCAGACCGGAACGGAAAAGGTGTTTAGTGTCGTGAGGTGCAGGTACATATGCAAACAGCCATAATTGCCGAGTCAATTGAGGTGCTGGCTCCGTATCGTATTTGGCAGATCAGACCCACCCCCATTGCATGCTACGGTAGGCGGAACGGGTTTACGTTGGTTTTTTCCTCGGTGCTCTCGATTGGGTGGGGAGCAATTTCATTGCACTCGAAGAGAAGGGTTTCGAGTGGGTATATTGACAGTAGGTTTGAATGTGGGAAGGTGCGATGAGGTGTTGATGCCTCACGCCCAATCGGATGTCCCAAATGGATGCTCATCGGCGTTGAAAGCATTCTTTTTTTTCAGATAAAATAACTTTTTATTCGAACGACAATTAGTTCAATCTCATTCCATTTTACTCTCAATCCAATCGATATATTTAGCTACGTTGGTGTACACCTCCGGGATGTCCTTCGACCCGCAGTTTCTTGGCCCCATGCTAGTAATTCCGTACTGGTAGTTAAAGAGATCTGCTTGCTTGCTAAATGGGCTTCCACCAACGGCGATACTTCTGCAGGAGTCTCGACCGCCGAGTCCTTTGGCGCACAATTGTGTATCTTTGAGAACTACTCCTGAACGCTCGTATATACTGGCACAGCTTTCCGAATCCGATATTTCCATTGGAATGTGCAACTTCACCTCGCTGGGAGTGCCTATAAGGATATCAAATAAACAGTTAAACTGATACTTATAATCTTTGGATCCTGAAACATACCATTGTCATTTCTGCCCCATCCAGCCGTATAACCCTTAAATCCAACCTTGTTCTGGGAGCGTTGTGGTTCATCGATTGGAAGGCAAACCGGAGAAATAAAATCCGACATACCCACGGAGCTGTTGAGTCGAATCAGTGCAATGTCATTATAGTTCGACTTGCTGCTCCTATAGTCTTCGTGAACGATTATCTTTTCAATACCAACATTCACCGGTAGATCAGCGCAGTATTCCGTTAAATGTGTACAATCCAGCTCTTTAGTCAAATCCCATTCACCCAAGCGAACACCGATCCTGTAATTGAAGTTTAGTGACACTCACTCAATTGATGACATTGAAAGAAATGGAAACTTACACTTCCCAACCACTGGGAATCGAGTGGACACAATGGGCCGCCGTAAGGACATATCGGGAGTTGATGAGGGATCCTTCACAGATAAATCTGGTTTGATTATTAGATTTACGGTACTCGATCAGAGCCGTCCAAGGGAACTCGTCCAGTTCAGTTTGTAGGCCGCCGATAAGACGGTCACTCACAGACTTGCCACAGTGAGGGGGTTTTGGAAAATATGTCATCGGTTCGTTTTGGGCAGCTGAATAAGGAAATTGTTAGCAAATTGCTTCCCATATTTTGACATTAAGAATACTCACCCGAAACATGTTCGAAGGATAAAACCAGGATTACGCTTACAAAAATTGCTATAATCTTCGACATGTTGTTCACACTGCAGATGTGGATTTAACCGTGTTCAAGAATAATCCTCTGAACTATAACGCCGGCTAGAAAAGAAAGGTATTGAGAGAAATTCAATGAATCAAGTTCTTTTTATACTGGATTTGTTGTCAGTTCTGCGATGAATAATCATTCGGTTGCTCTGGGCTCCACCCAGCTGTTTATGTTTGTGTATAAACAGCATCGGTGTGGAGATAACCAAGTGGAATTTTAACACAAACAGGAATTTCCTAATGTGTTGCCTTCCTCGTACGCTGAGATGCTTTAGGAAAAGACAACAACTTTTGAAATTTGAGGTTTCTGACATATATTTCAAGAGCTATAAGCCTGGTTTGTTTTTCGATCGGCTGATTAGTCGATTTAACCTATGTATTTTACCGTATTGCTTTTTTTTGTATTCAATTGCATTACCCCTAAACAGTAAAACAGAGTGCACACAATATATCGCTAGAATAACTATCACATGCCATCAGTGGTACATGAGCGCTTTTCATACGTTAATTTTAGCCTGTTGAAGTGGCGGACTTGTTCCGTGCTACAACCTACCCCGCAGTAAGATGTTAGGCAAAGATTGACGTCCATGGTTCGAGTACCACTGGACACATGCCCTTTCGCTCAACTTACAAACATCTGTTTGATTTCCTACCTGCCGTACACTGACGGAACTTTCAATACTTTCTCTTCATATCTATCATTCTAGCAAAGAACATTAATGTGCACTCTTGGTGCCTCATGGTGATGAGCGAACATCTCCTTCTACGTCATACTCGTTACTCGAGGCACGGAGAATATATAACATAACAATTAAAGTATGTCCGAACTTCAGGATGCTTACGAAGTTCGTGCTTCATTGTAGCCCAATATTTTTTTTCAATTGGCCGTTACTCTGGAGAGCAGTCTTCGGAATTGAACATACAACACTGTGTTTGAAAAGAACATGGTCATGCTGTGCTACCAGTTTTCGCGTTTGCACAAACACTTCCATATCCCGAACATGTGTTTTAAAATATACCTTGTGTGTATTCGTGATGCGTGTGCGTGGTTTGCATACGAAGTTCGTACACGATGTTTGTACCCGAGGTTTGTACACGATGTTCGATCAGTAGGTACAGTTTTAAGTGCGTTTTCACCTCAAGCAACAACAGTGCAGAGAATGTTGTGATTTGGGGAAGCAGTGATTGATTTGTTTTATATCGCAGAACGTTTATTTTTTACCTACAATCTCGTCACTCCGATCTTCCCTTGCGCTGAACTGGCCGGCTTGACGTGCCGCAAGGGCTCAGTAGGTATTCTAGGACCCGAAGCTAAGAGTCAGTTCCATTGTGGTTATATCACATCAATTATTTCTTCCACTATAGCAGCAGCACATCGATATTGTAGATATACTATTCTTTGTAATTTCAGGTCATCCAAGGAACTCCTAAGTATTTTTAAATAATTTTAAATATATTTTGTTTTTTCGGTGGTTGTGATAATTTATCTAAGGTTAGTAGTGTATGAGCGTGCCCGTCTACAATTGCAGCAGGATCACAATCTGTAGATATGTGAATACAATTAAAATTGGTATTATCATTTTATACTATAACAACCCTTCGCTATTTTATCTATATTCTATGCCATTTTCACTGAAAAAAAAATGTAGGAAGCATTATACACGACAAATTCTACTCAAAAAAGCATTTCCCTTATTCACCAAAACTATATAATTTATAATCATTGCTTTCCTGTTTCCCATTATCATTTATAGATCCAGACCAATAAGAGTTATCGAACTTTTTTTTGTCTGGTTTTACTTAATCTACGTTTTTGGGCATTATTCATGCTTATGTAAAATTTATTTCTCATAATTGTTTGCTGTTTTCAGCTTTTCCAAGACTATTAGGATATTAAAATATATCTAATCTTGTTTTTTTTCAGTTACAAACCAGTGGATAACAGATATATATTATACTTACACTTATTATGTTATTTGACTATAACTGTGAAAACAAATTCTTAACAGATATTAATTTTATCGAAGCTGCAACAGCGGAAGTCTTTCGATGACCAGCTAAGTTACGGATATATATTCTACTATAGTTTACTGGCTTGCTCGTATTTTTATTTTACATTATAACGTCAGATTCTTATTTTATGTTGAGATATTAAATGATATGATATTATCTATGATAATGGTGATGATTTAACCTGTCTTTCAGCTTTTCCAGGACATTTGAGATACTAGGGCCTACCTGATTTTTCTTTTCAGAGAGAAACCAATGGATGTCTGATGTATTTTGTACATACATGTTTACTATTTCAAAATGTATACTATTTAGTATTTATATTATAATATCTTACTATTTTCATCATATCATTGTATATTACTTATTATCATATTAAATTGTCAGGATGTGGAATTTCAACGTTGTATACATGTACATGTATTTTCGTTTTATATATTTAAATTTTCTTACATATCATATTTATTCATAGATATTATTAATTGAATACATTCATGTTTTTTTTTATCATATATGATTTTATGTTTAGGTTGCTTCGGGGTGCAGTGCAAACTAATACATGTTATTGCTCCCAAGAACCAGCAGAAAGGAAATTTCGACAAGCAAGATATACAGTTTTGAAAACATACAGAACAGGCTATCAATTTTTCCGTCTCAAATTACATACTCCTTATATATACTTATTTCATTTATATATTTCATATTTGATATATATTGCATGAACCTGATTATATTTCTTTGATTTAAAACATATAAATACTGGGATGGAGAGGTGCATCAGGGCATCATTGAAGTTTCAATTGGACAATGGAGTGGATGGCCAACCGGAGTCTAGGAGGGATGTGTCTATCATTCATGATTGCTACATTCCACTCCAACAGTTGTAATGAATTTGACGCGCCTTTCTCAAACAAACCATCTAGTGGAAAGCTTAATTGAATTGCGTATTTTGTTATTCGTTTTATTGGATCATATTGCTGGAAGGAGATTCTCTTATTCTCGCAGGTTTCGCGTAAGTGTCTCTGCTTACGGACCTGCCCAACCCTTTTTGGCCCTTCATACAGCAGTATGTTGAATTTAGAACGGTAACAAAGCATGATCTTTCTGTTAAGTGGAACCGCATGCAGGGCAAGGCCCACGCTAGGATGGTGGCTTCCTACATACATACATATACAATCTCGTCACTCCGATCTTCAGGTTGTACGTAAATTTTGACATTTATGATTGTTTGGTTTGATCTCACACGATCGAAGTAGGTCGCGGTCAGGAAGTATTACGTCTGAATTTTTCGGCGGTACTTTCCTACATTTTTTTTTATGTAACGTGAAGTTTTATGAAGTTGTGTTGTTTTTAACTAATCCTGCTCTGAATTAAGTTGAGGGATAGTTATTTGACATAATGTGAAGATTTGAAAAAATGCTGTGTGTGTTGTGTGTGTGCTGCGGATTTTTAACGCGTATTCCTTACGTGGCACTGGGATACACCCCGTGTATTTTTGCTTGTAGAAATAAAATATATAGAGAAATGGCTGATTTTCTGGGAATTTAAGTTCAAAAAATAGTTATATAGCGTAAATAACTACTTCGACTGTGGACCGATTCCCGGCTTCCGACGTAATTAATAAGCTGTATTCAACCCTCGACTGAACGATAAGTATAGAAGCAAGAATTCAAGATGTCATCTCAACTTTAAGCGGTATGATCACACCATTCAATCGTGTGTGTGTGTGGCATCCGTTTTAAGGGAAATTTCTTGATTTTTGTATGGAACAAAACAAATTATTTGTTTTGAATATGGTTGACTTATAACGGTGGATGCCGAATTAGTCTGGGATGTGTTAAATCAAAACCAAATTTGTTCAATTCGAATACGGTACGGTTCCTCTAATCAAATTATCGAAATATCTACACAGTTCAATTAAAGCAACTTTCGCAGAGCGATTGAGGAAAGCAAAAATTGTAGAGATAGCTTAGGTGTCGTTTGGCAAATACGTTTTTTTTTGGTTCATCACCATTCATTGATAATAATAAAATACATTTTATCACAGATAGTTTTAATGAATGAATTAGTGAATATCGAAACACAATTGTTTCATAACAATCGAAAGTTAAATGTTGTTTTTGGATGGTAGTTTAATACAATTATACCAATTAATCTGCTGATTAAACATTATATCATTTAGTATGCATTCTAATAAATCATTTATCAGGCAAAATGACGAATGTAAAATAAACGTTTTTCCACCTTGATGCCGAATCTAAGTTAGTCAAGTGCTTGGTGGAAGGATGCTGCAGCATGTTAAAAGGTATCGAAAGCAGCCCGAAACGCCATGTAACTCAACAACATCCAATTATTACTCAACAGATCCGCCCGGAAGGATATAAAAGGCTACTAGATCGAAAAGTTGGTCAATCCGCAGAACCATCAGTCAAAAAGATGAAAACTGTTTCTGTCATGGCGATTTTTCTTGCGGATTGGTACAAATGCCGCAGTCAACAGCGTGCCACTCAACTTTTCTGATAGTGACGCTTTCCACCAAACAGCTGGTGTTATTGCTAAGGGCCGGTTGATAAACTACGTAGATTTATTTTTGAAAATCTCAGACTCTCAAGTAGACTTTTTTTCCTTTTAATTTTTTGAAATTTTGTAGGGAGCGTAGACTTTGGTCACCTTCCCCCTCTCATCCCTCCCCTCAGAAAAGTTTACGTGGTTTATGAATAGCCCCTTAAGATCTTGGGATACCCAGCTGCTCCAAGACAATGGTTTCTACCAATTCGAAAGTGGCCAATCAAATTTGTTGCCGGCGTCGGTGGTGTAGTGGTAAACGTGACTGCTACTGGCACCCCAGTGGGTCTGGGTTCAATCCCAGTCGACGTCGGTGGTTTTCGAGGCGCAAAAATCTGGTCACGTCTTCCGGAGGAAGCCGTTGGTCCCGGTTCTTAGTCATGATCGTTAGGGTCCAGGTGGTGGAGTCGTTCTGGCGTCGGTGATTGTCACCATGTGAGGAAATAGGCCGACGGAAAATAAATAAGTTAAAAACAATCAAATTCGTGGTTTGATTACAGCCACAGTTAACAACCGAATGGTTTGTTTCCATTACGACGGTGCATCACGACATAACCGCAAAATTTTCGGGAAAAATATTCATAACATCGAAAATGGTCAGATCAATGTCCGAACGTTTTCCATGCTTGAGGACATGATAGGCAAATAGAAGAAAACTTGAAATAAAACATCCTCAATTTTGTGACCAAGGACGTCATAAACGATGACTCATAAAGCTTGCTCAATGTGGTCTGTAAATTGGTCAATGCAGCAAGCACAGTAAAATTTAAGACATACTTCGATAAGTCGTGATCGGCAGAATCCTCAATCATGAAGGATTTAACAAAGAAATTGGCAGAGAATGGTCAGTACTGGTGCTGAGTGGCGAAATACGGGAATTTATGAAAGAATATAGAGAAGCGTTCGAACTTCTGCATGCAGCTACAAAAACCTATACATTTTACATTTGGAGATGCATTCTAAATCGATGTTCAAGAATATGCATATTATGCTATGCTAGCGGAAGAATGTGACAACGTGAAAATTTCCTGTGGAACATCTCAGTTTGCTCTAAAGTTAATACTTTCACAACTGGCTAATGCAAACACACGACTTTCAATATCCACGGACATTATTCAATATTGACAATCAAAGCGATACGAAAATCCTGAACTATATGATGGGACGAATGACCAACAGGTTAAAGTCCCCAAAAAAAAATGAGCTATATGACTTGGCCTTGAGTGCTTTGGCTGCTCCAGCAAGTCAGGTATCAGTAGAACGTTGCTTCTCTGTAGTGAAAATTCTTCTTGATCAACGACGGCTGCGAATGTCCGCTGAGTTGCCGAATGAAATAACGATCATAAGATGCATCCAATATCTTCTAGCGCTTCTAGTATTGAAAATTTGTGCACTGAAAATGTAACGAAATCGAAGGTAGGACTAACAAATCTATTCGCTGTTTTCTGCAACAAAACTGATTTGTACTTTTTAGGAAACTTCCTTCGTATTAATGCCACACACACAACTATCACCAGCACTAAGCATTTATTGACAAAGAAAGAACATTCGTTCATTCTACGAAAACAATACAAAGAGCTACGAGTAATTTGTTACCAATAAAAAAGAAACGTCTCTCTGGTGGTTGCATGAACGACTGACAGATCTACTTTATCGGCTCGAAATATAATTGAAAAAAAAAGTGCAATCACGAGAGGTTGTTCGTGACATGAACTTCGATCCTGCATTTTCAGGGAGAACTGTTGTTGAGTCCGTGGTTGAGCTCACTAGGCCATGTTGACTCGTGAGAAGGTAATTGATCATTGAGCATGCGGTTCTTACTCTCGACAGCGCTATTTTGGGATATATAAATGCTTCCCATCATCCCTACAGGAAGACGAGCATTTAAGAGTACGACCGAAGAGAAGCAGCGATTAGCTGGTCTTTACAAAATTGTGCATTGTACAAAAAAGGTGTAATGATAGGTGCATTTTGTTAGATGACAAGCAATATGAATGTTTTATAAAATTCACGAGACATTGGTTCTATGTACAAAATCCATGTTTACGAAACGAGTGGAAGCTAATTTACGAAAATAGATTTTCAGTGTAATAAGAGCAATTGAAATGCGTGTTTTTCGTTGAATGGCTTTGCCATTGTTTTAACAATTTTAATATTGTCAATAACATTAATAAAAATGCTTCATTATCTAACGGTAATTATATTCTATATTCTACGGTAACGGTAATTATATTCTATTTTATTCTACATCTACTATATTATAACTCCGAGTAACTTTTTGACTTCCTTTCGCATCCCATAACAACTCAGCAAAACATCAGCTTAACCTATAATCTTGACCGGCCACTCAGTTCGGCGTTTTAAAAAACACTTAACACAATACTTTCAATTTACACTCTTGATTTATTAACTTAGAACACGAACAGAAGTATACACGGTGGTTGATGAAAGAAAACTGAACAAACACGTTGGTGTTGTCTGTGCTATTTATGACGTATTATTGATGATGCAGCAGACTGATGCGCGTCGTCAATGATTGGTTGATGCTTTAATTGTCCGATGTATAAAAATGATGAATGTTGTCCTTTATTGCTGACTGTGCTCAAACGGTAGACTGGTTGTGGCATAATTCTATATTGAAACTTTTGAAACTATATATGAAACTTTATTTTTGCACCCGATATTTTAAGTCAACATCTGATTTCTCACGAGGAAACTAGGTTTTACAAAATATTTTTTCTAGAGCTCACCATGGACCCTATTGATCCATAAAATGAAAACGTTCTGATGCTTGTGGAAAAAGTAGTTAAGCCAAAACTTTCAGGATGGTGAAGCCGAATAACAAACGGTGGTAAGGATGTGTGGTTTATATAGAATAATAAAATAGGGTATGTGTCCCTTGACTCAGCCTATTATGCAAACAGCGATCACATTTTTCATTATAACTCATAAAGTTTTTAAGCTGTAAGCGAGATTCAACTAGTTATACACTTGCAAAGATAAGTTTGATAAGACATTTGGTAGCATGTATCACAAAAAGTTACACAACTATTTTTATAATGCCATAAACTTTCGAGGGATGTGGATTTAATGTCGGTCTATAGGCACCAAATTGGATCTATTCGTGGATGCAACTTCGTCCCATTCGATGGATTAATTACTAAATGCAGTCTTTGTACGGTTGTTTTTCTAATTTTTTTAATTAAGGCATTGTAAGCTGTAGTGGATTTACTAAATACAACATTTCATAACACAAACTAAAGTAAAACTGCATCGAAATACTTAAGTGATGTTCATATATGATTTATCAGAAAATTACGCGGAAGTGAACAACTATAAGATGATTAATATTGTCTCAATTGCTTCGGATAACATCTGTTATGCTAATGACAACATGATTTTGTTGATTATCTCTAAATTAATGACACATTAGGTACATAGGCCGAATAAAGGAGCTAGGCTAGCATTACATCCCGAAAATTCTGTGAAAATTCCTGTTAAAATCACTTGCATATAAAGTGAACCACTTGAATGTGCAAAGAGTTGGTCCTGAAAACATAGGGATCAACTGAAAATGAAGTGAATTACCCCAGAAACGTTTCAATACCAATTGAACGATATCTGCAAAGCGTAAAATCATAAGATTACTATGTAAATCAGTACTGAATAATTTGAATATAAAGTTGGTGAAAAGTGTGGCATGACTTGAATTATTTACTGATTTATGCTGGTCCAACGTCCTATAAGGACCGCTTCTGCGTCACGATATTTCTCCATAAAACTCGGTTGAGGACTGCTTGTCTCCAGTTCCTCGAATGTCCCACAGTTCCAAGGTCTTGCTTCGCTTGGCTCAACCACCTAGCTCGCTGTGCTCCTCTTCGTCTTGTAGCGGTCGGATTCGAGGCAAACACTATTTTCGCGGGGTTGTTGTACGAAATTCTTGCTACATGTCCCGCTCATTGTACCCTTCCAGCTTTAGCGACTTTCTGAATTCTGTGTTCGCCATAGAGCTGCACCAGATCCTTCTCCTCCATACACCGTTTTCACATACATCGCCAAAAATGATCCAAAGCAAGTGCCGTTCGAAAACTTCAAGCAGGTCCTCTTCGAGCATTGTCCACGTCTCATGCCCGTAGAGAACTACCGGTCCTATCAGCGTTTTGTGAATGGTACACATTGTACGGGGATAACGTTTACCAGACCTTAAGGTCTTGTGGAGTCCATAGTAGGCACGACTTCCGATGCGTCTCAGAATTTCTCTGCTGCAGTTGTTATCCGACGTAATTAAAGATCCGAGTTACACAAATTCATCCACCACCTTGAACTCATCTCCGTCGATTGTCACAGTTCTGCCCATGCGAGCTCTATCACGCTTGGTTCCTCCAGCCAACAGATACTTAGTTCTTCAGATCGAATTCGACCAGCACCTTCAACACTTTTCCACTTCACATTTCAACTCGGTGTACTGATCAGCCTGCACCAACCCCCTGTCTCGCCGGAGGACTATCGTCTACGTCTTACGGCAAGGTAGGATGTCAATTGAAAATATGAAAATAAGTGACCGTCAAAATAAGCGAAATAACATTACAAATGTAACACTAATAACCCAATCAATCCTCGAGAGATTTTCCTAAGATGTTTTCTACATCCAGATCGATTAAGAAACATTTGAGTATTTAAATGTAAATTTAGTACAAGTATTTTCCTATCACAGATTTCAAATGTGAGCAAGGGAGGTTTCAGATGCAGCAGTAAACGATATAGAAGGGGCACACCCTCACAAATTTCAAATACCGGGACCAACTCTATCTCGTCCACCTCGAGAAGGGATCCATCACGATGGCGGAACCGGTATCATCCGAGACAGCACTACGTGACGCAGTGTGACAACTGCCTTGCGTTCGGCCACGGAACTCGAAACTGCCACATGAAACCGAGATGTGGCAAGTGTGCTGGAGCACACGTCACCAAGGATTGTGCCCCGATGGACGAAGGTGCCCCAATGAAGTGCGCCAACTGTGGCGCAAATCATGAGAGGCATCCATCAAGTCTCGGCCAGGTCAACGCCGTCCACCACCTGCAATGAACGAGGAGAATTTCCCGTCGCTGCGGTACCAGGTGCCAAACCTACCGCCGATCCCATTAAATCACCACCATGCAAACCGCTCGTCAGCTTCCGTTCATCATCGATTCGCGGCGGCAGCCACTGCCCCCAACCCAGTTCCACCTCCAGGCTGGGGCAACCCGAGTTGCAGTACCTCCACGCAACCACCCGTCGATGGACAGCTCTACGACTAGGTGCAAATGGTCGAGTTCGTCCAAGAGCTCTAACGCCAGCTACGCTGCTGCCGCTCCAAGGAGGAACAGCTCAAAGCCGCCACGTCCGTGACGATGAAATTTATTTTCAAACATGGACCGTAAACACACCATCAGCATCCTCAACTGGAATGCTTGTTCCATCCGGAACAAAACAGTTGAGCTCGGTGCCATCGACATCGCCATCGTCACTGAGACTCATCTGAAGCCGGAACTCACCGTTTTCATCCCAGGATACCGGATTGTGCGACTTGATCGTAGCGGCTCTAATGGAGGAGAAGTTGCAATCCCCCTGCGGTACAACATCAACTGCCATCTGCTTCCGAGCTTCCAGCTACAGTCTATCGGAGTCGAGGTCGAAACTACCGTCGGCCCTATCAGCATCATCGCGGCCTTTTGTCCCAAGCAAGCCAGTACCAACAACGGAACAACAACGGCCCTACGAAACGACATCCGTAAGCTAACTCAGAGGCAGGGGCAGTTCATAATCGCCGGCGACATGAATGCGAAACACGAAACCTGGGGGAACACCCGGCGGAATCGGAACGGAATAATTCTACAGGAAGACCTGGAAGAGGGACATTACACCGTCCTGGGCCCGGATACTCTCACCCGATTGAGCAGATCCGGGGTCCACTCGACAATCGACTTCTTCCTCACCAACATGAGGAACAACATCGCCCAGCCGGTAGTGCACCAGGAGCTCAGCTCGGATCACTATCTAGTGGTGGCCAAAGTAGGGTCCTCGGTCAACCGGCATTGGATAACCAGATGGAACTACCATCGTGCCAGATGGGAGAGGTTCCGACAACATCGATTTCCACATGCACCTTGATTCGACTGATGACATCGAGCGGCAGCTGCAGAGCATCGAGCAAGCCCGGGAGCAACATGTACCGGTGATTGATCAGGTAAACAACTCTGCACCAACTGATACACCCACTAAAGAACTGATACAATTGCGCAACGCCAACGCTAAAAAGTCACTGTAATCGAGTGACAAAAATTATTAAGGCCAGAATGGTGGACCTTAAGAATAACAATTACGCCGACAAGATCCGCTCTCTCCCAGATTGTGCAAAGCCGTTCTGGAAGATGACCAAAATTTTAAAAACTAAGCCAAGGCCAATTCCACCGTTGATCCCATTAGACAGCAATGGCTCTAAGGATCGATTGATAACTCCTGCAGAGAAGGCTGCTGGAATAAGCTAACACTTCGTCAGCTTCCATAATCTCGGAAAAAACATCGTCAGTGCACTTATTACTTACACCTATATAAGCCACAACGATTTCTCAGAGGAGTTGGAGATCTCAGCTGATGAATTGTTGACTCATATCAAATGCTCAAAGAACATGAAGGCCCCAGGCTTCGAGAACATCTTGAGCTTGGAGCTCAAGCAGTTGAGCTCCCAGTTCTATAACCATCTGGCGATGGTTTTCAACCAATGCCTCCAACTTAGCTACTTCCCCTCGTGTTGGAAGTCAGTTAAAGTCATTCCCATCCAGAAACATGGGAACGATTCTTCGTGTTCCTAAAACTATAGACCAATCAGCTTTCTCTCAGGAGTATCGAAACTGTTTGAGAAAGCGATCCACCGTCGGCTTCTTTCATCTGCCGACGAGCTTAACATCTTGCTCGACGAACAATTTGGCTTCCGACGTGGTCGGTCGACAATTCAACAACTTAATCGGACATTAACATCCTCAGACGGAACAAGTCTGTTTCGAAATCATCTGCCATGGCACTTCTCGACATCGAGAAGGCCTTTGATAACGTGTGGCACGATGGCTTGGTGTACAAGCTGCATCGATACAATCTTCCCATCTTTTTGGTGAAGATAATCAAAAATTATCTGTCGGAAAGAACATGCCGTGTTTCCGGGTGCAGTTTCCGATGCACAGGAAATTTCCGCCGGTGTTCCGCAGGGAAGTATACTAGGTCCACTTCTGTTCAACTTATTCACCTCGGACACACCCCCGCTCCCTGAAATGGATCTCTGTCGTTGTTCGCCGATGATACCGCAGTCGTCCACAATGGTAGGGTAACAAGAGCGCTTTCAGCGCAACTGCAGCGAAGCCTGGATGTGCTGTCAGAATACTTCACCGAATGGAAGATCTGTATCAACGCGGCGAAGACCCAGGTCATTCTCTTTCCACACTCAAATTCTCCCAGACTTGTTCCGCCTGAGGATTGTAAAATAAGCCTAAACAACACAATGGTGGAATGGGCCGAATCAGCTGTCTATCTTGGCGTTACAATAGGCAGCAAGCTTATTTTCAGGGAGCAGATTGACAAAACTGTCACAAAGTGTAACGTTCTGTTGAAGCTACTGTACCCATTGATCAACAGAAGGTCTACATTATCCCTGAAAAACAAGCTTGCGGTCTACAAGCAAATCATACTTCCAGTCATCGAGTACGACCTGAAACTTCAGCGTGTTCAAAATAAGTTCCTCATGATGATCCTGGAACACCCCTCCGAGGACAAGAACATCTGAGGCCGAGATAAAAATGCTCAGCGATCGTTTTAGTGAGTCTATCATTCGGTACAGGATAGGTTTGATGTTTGAACGAATTGATTCCTTTTGTTATTTAGTTTGTTACTTTCAATAATAAATAATAATAAATAAATTAAGAAGAAATAAATAGTTAAGATATCAAATTGTTATGCGTCGATTTATTGTTTTCAAATAGTACGACTACAAGGTGATGAGATGGAAACGGGACTGGTAACTCTAGATATACTATACGTGTATCGAGGTCTTGCATCATGAGCTGATTTTGATTATATATGTCTAGATACACAGTTTTGAAGAAAATCGTAGTTTAAGAGTATACAATACATCGGTAATGGATGATGTACTACATCATCAAGAATAAGTCTTGCTGAAGAATACAAAATATAACTCGCAAAATTGGATGGTAAGCCCTGTCAAAAACTAACGAAACAACCCATGGAACGGAAGGTTAAGACAACATGCGGAACACAGAGAACAAGCTCTAAACAGAAGTTATTTCAAGCTTAACAGGCTTTTTTGGTTTATATCATTCCAAATTTATCAGAAGGTAACTTATTTTCACTAACTTTTTCTTAGTACAGCCTTATATACCAACAATCCTCCCACCTAATCTAATACCGTGGGAAACGATGCAATATTATTGTTCTCTTCTATTATGCAGTAATAGTGCATCCCGCAGATTCAATACCCCATGCAGCGTTGCCAAGTATATTTTCAAAGTCAGGAAGTATGGAATAAAAATCAGGATAAAATCATTTTATGTGTGAAAAACAGATGTTAGTAAACTCAAAAAGCTTACACAACATATTTATCTCTTTCAGGTTCATAAGTGGTATAGTTCAGTGCCAAAATTTGATTAGGGCGAATCTGCTTATGTAAACAAACACTTTGTCTGCTAATTTATCGGAAGTTGAATACAATTCCTTCAAATTGCATATATCAGCAGATAGAGACAATGCTCGTCTTCCTTAAAAAGTGCTTAATTTGTATTTGTGACCTTTTGTTCAAGACTACGAAGACTACGAAAGCCATTGTTTATAAAAGCAGAATCGCCCTAATCTAATGTAGGCGCTGAGTTATATTTTGATTTTTTTTTTCAAAAGCAACTTAACTAACTGTTTGAGACCTGCAGAGATGATATTAAAAACTAAAAGGTAAACCGCGAAGTTTAAGATGTCTTGTATCGTTTTGGTAGAAGAGCGGGTCAGAATAGATTTTTATTCGATGATTTTTGACAATTCCATTTTCAGAGTAGCCAACTAGTAAAAGCTTTGGCAGAACTCCCTTACTTTGATTAGTTTATTCATTTCGCTTACAATTAATTTGGATTGATAAAAATTACGAAAATGAGGAAAAATCCGGAATTTTTTATCAAAATCTGTGCTTGCAAAATTAGTGCTTGTCAGAATTTCAGGCAAAATGATAAAAAGTCTGGAAAATCCTGAAAAATCAGGAACATTGGCAACGCTGCCCCCATGGTTAGAAATATTACGAAGCCTGTTGAACTATTCCTGCACAGATAAGAAACACTGAATTTTATGCGTTATCTAATGCACGTAAAGGGAACGCTAGATTTGGCAGAAAATAAAGGGATAATTCATGTAAATTTAAGCCAGATAACGCCTAAATCTAGCCTGTTGTATGAAAGATTGCAAACAATATCGTTGTTTACGCTCCTTTGACTTGGAATTACACGAGGGAAAATTTTACGCGCTTGTTAAAATTTATTATTTTTCCCAGCGAGCTGTAGTATTTAGGTATGAGTTCTTGAGCTCAGACTGGTGACTTGGAGCCATGCTCCCTTATACATAAGTAAAATTTAGGTATCCGAGCAGAAGCGGTTGAATACCTGATGATAATACCATACAAATGTTCCCAAATTGTACCAAAGCCAGTTATCAAAACCAAAATTAAGTATTCATATGATATTTTCTCCTCCTCGGGTTGTAGCATCTGAATCTGAACTCATCCGCCACACGAATTGAGAAATCGGAAATTCAATCGAAGAAAAGAAAAGACACGTGGGGAATCCCATGGTTCACGTTGTAACAAGTATCGGCCAAGGTTGCAAAGACTTATATCAGCATAATTGATTCAGTTTTGGTTAAATAATTAGTTTCAGCATAATATTTTTCGTTCGGTTGACAGAAGAAGAGGTTGTTATTTTGCCGCTTAGACATTTTTGAATTGTTCAAGCGTTGCTTTCTGAAGATCCATTAACGGGCTTCCGTTTTTACAGCGATCAGCGATCTTAAAACTAGTTGTGATGTTATGTTATTTTTGTGTTTCCAGTTGAGTTGCTTTTAACTAAAACAGTTGCTCTAACCTGAAATGAGCATTTGCAACCTTGCCATGGGGAAGTTTGCCTATAATTACGTAACCCAATCCATTCGGACGTCAAACTGATAATCCAACGAAACTTTCGTCCACTCGTGTGTGAATGAAATCTGGTGGATTTCTGCCTTCGAATGCTGCGTGAAAGAGAGAGGGAAAAAACAAATTCCCTCGCTGCGATGATGATTATTCCTCCCTTCCGATTTGTGTGTGTGTCTTTTTTTTGTCGGTTCTATAACAAATAATAAATGCGATTAGAGCCCAGGGAGCAAGTACACTGAATACGGGTAGGTGCCATACAATAATTGAATTCTGCCAGTCAGGCCAATTAAAAGTTGAAGCCAACCTGTTTTCCTGACACGAACTCCTTCCCCACATTAGCGGTGTAGTTTTGAATCGTCTTTTTGCTCTTTTTTCTTTATTTCTCTCTGCAGTTGATTGTATGTCCATTTGTGTGCCGACCACGGAGGGTGGATAAAACATTCACGTCCGTTACCTGTCCGCTGGTGGACGCTGTGCTGTGAGTGAAGGAAGCGAAAGTTGGTTCAAATTCGAATTACAACCCGTGGAACGGTGGTGACACGACGATCGAGAATGAAAAGTTTAATTGTGATAATTGTGATTTGTACGTGCGCTGTCACTGGACACCGGAGCAGGCCAAGAAATGCTGGATGTGAGTTTTCTATGATACATGCATGCTGAGCGTTTCCAGGTGAAATGGGTCAAAGAAAGTGATACTCTTGCCCGACCATCCAAGTAGGATGAAACTTAGCATGTGTTTATAATTTCGGTCATTTTGACAATAAAAAAAGAAAACATTTGGTTTGTTTCATGACTGTATCAGTGGGTGCTCACAGTTGTGAAAAGATGTTCGATCGACTAAGCTGCAACTTATGACTTCCAGAGTACAGAATAGCTCGTTGGTTTGAGTAATTGTTGCCCAACAAATAGTACACGGTCTCTAAGAAAGTTTGTTATGTGTTTGACTTCTAAACACTGAGAAAATTTAACGAAATCTGTAAAGTATTACCGAATTCTCCAGCAGCTGTACGTTCGGTAATCCGATTTAACGAATTTCGGTAAAATTTGACAGATATCTGTGAAAAAATTACCGGATTTCGGTAAAATTTACCGAAATCTGTTAAATCGGGTTACCGAAGTTTTTCAAAATTCGCTAAAGTTATACGGATTTCTGTAAAAAAAACTGAGTGTGTAACTTATGGGAAATACCCAAATGCAGCCAACTGGAATAATTTGATGTTTGGTATAAAATTGATCAAAATAAATTTCCGTTAAACATGTTGCAGTCCTAGGCAATTTTCGTTGGCTATCGTTTTTCCGAACACGGGTTTTGAAAATGTTTGGTGAAAATTCAATATATTCAAATCACAATTCTAAACAAAATCTGAACTACCTGTACTGAAACTGGAAAATAATCATTATAGGGTTAAACAGTATCCATTTTTGGAAGTAAACGAAGCTGTCAGTCCAAGAACTAATCACTCATTAAGTAAACATCATTATGGCGATTTAAAACAACATCGTTTTGAATAATCTCTTTACTATTTTCAATCTAAGCTTCTGTTCAGGTATTATTCACAACAAATTTGGAGAAGTTATTAAACTGTCGCCAAGTGCTTTTGAACACCGGCAATTACAAATGCATTAGAAGCAAGTTCACAGCAATTGGAGTTCAGCTAATAATTGATTAACTGCTCTTTAAGTTTTGCACTTAAACTTCGTTTACTAAATCTTTTCTTCGGCTTTCGTTAATACAATTCTGGGAAAATCATTTATCTTTAGGGTTTCTCACTCCCATGCTACACGCATAATCAACTTATAAACAACTAATTCCAAGATTTACACATAACATTTTTTTAATAATTGTTCAGCTAAGCGTTATGTAAGATTTTCCATACATTTTTATTCGGATTACATATTGAGCCTATTCATTTTGATATTAGTATACATGTTCATTAACAAAGACATAATGAAACATTTATGTATTAACGCTTATTAGCGAGATTTGAACCAACAACGTTCGTTTCATCATCTACATGACACACTTACTGTGCTATCCTATGTAGTATCAACAAATCGCTAATATAAGCTCAATGTTATATATTGAACAGTAGCAGAATCGATGCTTTAATTGAGCTACATTTATGTTTTATAAGCAATAAGCGTTGTCTGTAAATAAGCAACATCAGTGCTCAATCAAACCTTCTAAATGTTGTTATTAAACGTCTGTTTTAGCAAGCTGTGAAAAGCTTTGATGTTTGTTGTTTGGTTAAAATACGCACATCACCGACAAGATTCAAGGACATGTTGAACAAGAGACGATTAAAAGATATGTTTTCTGATGAACAGCGCAGTGATATGCTGTTTTTTTAAATTTGACCTGAATCAACTATACTGATACCTGAATCAACTATATTTGCAACGTACACATTTAGAAATTTTACAGTATTCGGAAATTTTTTACCGAACTTTCAACAGATTCGGTAGTCCGATTTACCGGGTTTCAGTGAAATTTTACAGTATTCCGATATAAAAATCACAAGAACTTGTCAAATTTCACCGAAATCCGTTAAATCGGACTACCGAACGTTCCGTCCTGTTGAAAGTTCGGTAAAAAATTACCGAGTACTGTAAAATTTTCTAAGTGTGTAGTTTCCATTATTCATACCATAGTCAGTCAATCCGTCATCCAGATCTTTTAGCAGGATAACAGATTTAGCATTTAGTTCGGCGGATTTCTTTTAACCTGAGCAAAGTTTCTTGAGAAGTTAAATATATTTGTCTCGTTTGTTTTTGGACGCACCGTGTAACGATCAACTCTTTTATATTTTTTTAATACTTTATCCATTTTGACTTTTTATAACATTTATTTATTTATTAACATTTGAGAACAGAACAATATTTTTTACCGACAGCAAAAATAAGCAACTTAATGACGAAACTGTAGGATTTAACTGAATTCAATGAATATAGCATTATTTATCCAGCATAACTTTAAGTTGAAGTAAAAAATAAAGATCAACCAAAATGCAGTTCGGAGACTTTTAAACGGCATTCAAACGACTTTTGTTTCAATTGAAATTTGTTGTTCTTAAAACTGCTATAAAAAACAGCTATTATTCAAATTAATATGAGGTTTAATTAGCAAAGGTAGTTAAAAGACGTGTCATTAGAGGCAGCAACTATATTTCAACTAATTGCTTAGAAGTTTATTAAAAGTCCAATCAGGCACCTGTTTAAAACTTTTGCATTATTTTTCTTCAGCTCATAGTTGGACCGGTTGAACAGTGATGTACAGAACAGTTATTCTTCAACTCATAAGCTTTCAGAAGTTAGGCTATTTAAACAATATTGCAACGCATAGTTAAACAGTTATTCAGCTCTTTGTTGGACTGTTGAAATTAAGTTGAATAAAAATACTAAAATAGCAAAAAAAAAACAATATAATTCATGTTAATATATCAATGGAAAACAAGGTTGGTAAGCATATATTTCAGGCATTTTTTTTAAAATTCTGCTATGAAAGTCGTAATTCAACGTTAATAGCTGTTTTTCTGCTTTCGGTTGTTTGTTGGGAGTACGCTGAACAGAATTTTCGTAGGGCGAACGGGGTGTTACGCTCCATTTATGAAACATAGGTTTCGTACATAATGATTCAAAAGTTGTAAGAAACATTCGTATTGCTTGTCATCTCACAAAATGTCCCCATTACACCTTGTTCATACAATGGACGAAATGAATTTCGTGCGAACCAGCCAATTACTGTTCTTCTTATAGTGTATTCGCACAAATTGGTGTTGTTTCTAAAGAGGGCTAAAGGCATTTGCAGGGTGGCCACT